>NQII01000169.1:779841-810304 GCA_002778355.1 Clitarchus hookeri
GATGACGAAAAGGACTGCAGGATCAAGTACACCTTAGCCCTTCGTATAAGCTAGTTGGTGGCCATTTCCCACTCACAGAAGCTATAGTCACCAAATGCGTATATCATTGTCATCACCTCCGATGACAAACAGGGTGGTACGGACAAGTACACTTTAAGCCTTCTTATAACGATAGTTGACCGACATTTCCCACCCACCGAAGCTACGACCACCAAAATCATATCACTTGCATCACTTCCAACTGCAATCAAGGAGATAAGGGGCAAGTATGCCTTAAGCCCTGTTATAAGCATAGTTGGTCAGCATTTTCAAGCCTTTGATTTTCGGGAACATGTAACAACAGTCCACTTATGTAAAGAAAATAAAGGTATACATGCAAGCGCGTTGCAAAGTTACTGTTGCATGTAGGAGTGTAGGGTCTGAAATAGTACACACATATGCATCGGCCTGCATGCACTCGACGATCGCCCACCGCCACTCCTGTCGTCTGCTACCGCAGGTGTATACCCACTCGGATCCTCCTCAGTGACAGCTAGCCTATCTTCACCCACCGTCATCCAGGCTGTATATATAGATGCGAAAATATATACACAAATAAACCTAAGCATGGGTAACTTACAACAAACAACTTTATGCGAAAAAACAAGATATATACAAATGTGCTGCATGCATGATGTACGTAGTCGTGGGTAATGGTAAAATACACGTATAGTAATGTAAACAAACACCACCAGTCCGACACAAGGCCCGGCGGCCCGAGTCATCGCTAGCATGGATAACCCTTAACAACAAGACATATATTTAAAAATAAAGGGGTCTGCAATTGCACCTTTAACAATACTTACGTATTCGCATGTTACATTAAAACATGTACGCATTAATATAAATAAACACCGTCAGTCTAACGCGAGGGTCGGGAAAACCGAGTGTAAAAGATATGAAACAACATTGTGCATGAAAAATTAGTTACATAACAAACAATAAAGGACTGGCATATATGCAAGTACATCACGAGAATGTGATGCCATAACAAGTTGCTATATATATATATATATATATATATATATATATATATATTAATTTTTTTTAATACCTGTCGGAGCAACAGTCCATATTAGTGATATCAGTGTTGCTATCACGTAAAGAAGTTTAGTAAAATGTAGAATGCATGCCAACATGAGAAAGAACGAATGATCACAATGATCAACCTCAAAAAATGACTACAATGCGTCTAGTGCGACACACAATACGCGACTTGTAAAGACTGTGTTCCTTTGCTTGCCACAAAACAACATACATTAAAACCATTAGTCGTGCAAGAGAGACGTCACTGCTATGCGCTAATGCAAACGGATATAAAAACAATTATAAAAGCAAATAGTTATAAGCATTTAACAACCTATGTATGTTACGCGAGCATCGAACGCTATACCGCACATTAGTAAAAAAAAAAAATGCTTTTACGAAGACGAGAATAACAGGCGCAATAAGGTCAACACTGCTATAAACTGATGCAAACAGACATAAAAACAAAATGAAAAGGAAAATAGTTATGTATAAGCACTTACCAACCAGCGCAATCTCATATTACACAAGCGTCGGGTGCTGTACGCTGTGTGTTAAACGATGCTAGACAAGACCAAACCATCCTGGTCAGTACAACAGAATAGAAAACGACTTCTTTATGAACCAACTGAAACGAAACCATCACATTCAGAGTACAGCCAACACTCACAACACTAGCAGCTGAACACATCCGACCCGGCCGATGTTTCACGATCAACTAGCATCGTGTGAATCTGCAAGGCAGCCCCAAGTGCGGCGGAGCGAGTATCATGCCAGTCTCGGCAATTCGAAGGGATGGTGCATAACACTAGCCGAGAGAGAGAGACGCGTCAGGCCCCATGGTTGGCAGAGCAGCCGAGTCACACATGCAAGTCCCTCTACGAAAGGAATTCTGTTTTATAGTACAAGGTAACAATTTATTTAGTTTTAAATATTATATACAGGTAATTATTTGAATACATGCAATTTATAGTGCTAGAACTGTAAGCACATTATGAAACGAATTAGTCATGAATCACTCGCCACAAATTTTTATTAATATAGAAATATCATTAAATGTACGAACTTTGTAATGACGAGTAAGGAGACATCGCAACACACGTACATATGTATGTACTCTGCTTTTAGAAGACCCAAAACATAAGGAGAAGAGATTTACCTTAACTAAAAAAACCGGTGTAGCTGTTTTATACACAGAATACCTGGTAGCCACGAGTGCATCTCGTAGCTGTCGATGCGAACTCAATGGAAGAACAGACCACAATGGCCGTCCTGCCTTTCCGTGCATGGGATTCATTACCGATCAAGAAAGTAACTCGGCACTTACAAGTATTGTAATTACGCCACCCTTGACAAAATATTCTTGCTTTTTGCATATGCTATTGACATTTTATAGGAAATAACTCATGTAACCTGACGGTGCTGGAGACAGTACGCCATCCTTGAAAATAAGGTATCACAGTCTATCCCCTAGAGATTCCTATAATTTCACAGGTAAAAATACAACATGATACGCAATTAAAATACTTTTGTGTGTTATATCTAAATAATTAAGTATCGAAAACATCATGCAACAATCTCAATGAACTACATCTCTAACAAAATATTTTTTTACAGGACTGTACTCAAGGTATGTTCATCTCAAATACTTGCAGCCTGCCAGGCATTTATTCTTAGACAATAACTCGCGCCTGCTTTACATGGATTCAAACTCCAATTAAAGCATAATGTGGCAAATAATTTAATTAAATGAAAAGTTATAAAAGGCAACGTTGTCATCCGGTGATCCCTCCATTTAGACCGACCTATTTGTGTCATCGCGCCTAACTATAGTTCTTCTTTTTTGTCCCTATCTCCGATACTAAGGTGGTTGTAGCCGACCCTTGACCGCATGACCATTGACCACGCCAACCTCCCGGATTTTTAATTTCTTTAAGAGTTATATAAAGTACAGATTTGTTGCCGTCGCTCAGTGTGATAACAATGGAGACCGTGACATTATGCTTATACTATTTAGCACACGTAATTGTTTGTGGTGGTGTCCAACAGATGGCCTGCAGTACGTAGATACAATTAGCAAACTTAGGAGTTTTAAAAAATAGTAATCATTTTACATTTTGGTTCCAATTCTTGACAACTAAGTCTGCCCTTTTTAATTGTTTACTGCCCTTAGGCAATTGCTTTACTGTACTTCGGGTATTAGTCTCCTCTTCAAATTGAAGAGTATTTTTATGTTTTTAATGTGAAGAAAGTTTCTCTAATCCTTCGGCAGATAATAGTATCCAAGTAAAAATACGGAAGGTTCAGCCGAGAGAGTACTGAGAAATGGAGAGAAGAGTGGAGTATGGTACGAAAGTGTGGAAGCAATATTACACAGCTGAGTACCTGAGGTTTCCATACCCACAATTTTAGTTACATACGCCTTCGTACTTCTAGGTGTTAACAATTCAGGCAATCATATACAACCTGAAATGACTAAACGCAAACACTCGATAAATAAGAAAAATTTTGACACATTTGCAAAAGAGCATTTGAAAACTTATTATGAATATATACATGATGTTTAACAATAACACAAACAACGCGCAATATGTGGTACAGGTCAACGAATTAAACATTTTACGAAAAGAGTGGAGTAGAGGTTTGGGCTGCACTTAACATCGAGGTTTTGGGAGCCGATGAGGGTGAAGTGAGGTTTGGAGTAACGCCAGAATGCAAGGGCGAGAAAACACGCCGACCAGCGGCATCGTCCGGCACGATATTTACATGCGAAAATCCAGGAGCGACCCCGCCGGAAATCAAACCGGTTCGCCAAAGGAGTAAGATGGGTAGTCTGACTACTATGCCACCGCGGCCTCTTTATAAGAGGAGACCAATGTCAGTAAATATGTGGCTTGGCTACTTTGGGGCTTCAAAGAATACAGCGCTTCGGACATAAGACGCGTGGTTAACTACAAATTTAATCAGTAGGGCACCTCCGCCAACACAAGAAGAGCGTGACTTCATTAATTATCAAAGAGGTTCGAATTGTCGACCCTCAACTTTATTACGAAGTGTGCCTCGGAGGTGCAGAGGTCAGCACACACAGTCAAAGGCGCCTGGTTGTGTGCAAAGTAGGTACACTCGTTTGCAAAAAAACATTTATCACCATGAACGAACCACCCGAGTACAATGAAGGTTACCACACAGTATCGTCATAGTCCGACTATGTTCCATTTCCATTTAATTGCAGTTTGATGCGCAGGTGTGCCATTAGGGGCATCGTATGCTCCTCCGTAATGCATAGCTGCAAAACACCGTATAAGGTCGTAGTCGGAGTGTGTGAGCAGTGTGATTCTCAGAACCAAGTCGTTGCCCAACTGGATGAGACTGAGAGAGGCCTCTTCGTCAGCCTCCGAGAGGCAGGTTGGATGTTTTGGCACATTGCTCTCCACTTGAACCGTTCTGCCTACACTGTGAGTTGGTGTTGGATACAGTGGGAACAGGAGAGTACACACCACACACATATAAAATGCTCGTGTCGACCCCAGCAGACCACCAGCAGGGAGAATCGTTTTATCGTGCGACAGGCTGTAAGCGTTTCATGGGCGTCGCTGTACACCATCCAGAGACATGTTACGGCAGCTCACGATACGACCGTGTCCACCAGTACCACATCCAGGCGGCTAGCAGAACGGGAGCTGTCGTTGCGGCATTCCTTACGATGTATACCATTACAACCTGAGCAATCGCCAAGCACATGTGATCTGCTGGGAACGGGCAGCATGGTAGTTTGCGGATTGCCAACGAATGGTGTTCAGCGACGAATTACGGTTCTGTCTATATACTGACGACCGCCGAATTCAAGTCTGGATACATTCTATCCAGCGTTGTGACCTATGCTTCATTGTAGCGACACACCTGCCCAACGAGAGGTGTCATGGTTTAGAGTGTCATTTCCTACAATTCCTGCACGCCACTAATGGCGATTGAAGAAACTCCGATGGGTTGGCGATAGGTCCAGAAAAATCAGCGACCATGTGCGCTTCTCTTCCTGGTGCTGCTTGACAACCTCATTTTCCAGCAGGACAATGCCCGGCCTCGCACAGCACGGCTATCTTTGGCCTGCCTTCTTGATATCATACTTCCTTGGCTAGCAAGGTCCGCAGACCTTCCATCAATCCATAATGTTTGGAACTAGATTGGACGGCAAATTCGGCCAGTGACAACTATTGTGGATTCGGAGCGTCAGTTACCCCAGATGTCACAGGATTTTTCTCAGGAGAGCATCCAACATTTGTATCGCCACCTGTATCTGTGTTATGGGTGGTCCAAAACCATACTAACTGTATCCTGCAATTGCTGGTCCCATGCAATACATGCTTGGAATGGTACAATATTTTTATGTTTTCTGTATTAATACTACCATGTCCTGTGCCTGCACCTACTTACAAGCCTTTGCGATGGCATCTTCAGGGTGATTATTTTCTTGCAAATGATTGTATTTGAGCTGCGGAGTGGATTCATAGAATATGATCTTCTTCATATGTTACTGTAAAATCGCATAGCACACCTTAATTCTTCATAGTGCCTGGAACAAAAAATGTTGAGGTGTGTAGGCCTGTTGACCGTGGCGGTAACGAAACAGGCCGCCATCTGCCAATCCACGGATTTCAATGAGTCATCCAGCTGGTCCGCACATTTCTGTCAATGTGAGCTGCAACTCTGTCTTGTTGTGGCCACATTGCCACAGTGGCACATCACCTAGTAGTGTAGGCACATTATACTTTAGGAATACATGGTATAGCAGCTGTATAATCTGTTGACAAATACTCACAGCGCAATTGTTATAATGGAATGCCTACTGACTACCGTGAACCACTTACGCATTAGTATTTTCATCCGCCCACATATGCCCTTTTTTCAGTTACACCGTGACGATACATTTTTCATCGCATGGTCACATCACGTAAATTTTCTTGTCATAATTCCGCCTGCCCATTATTGATTCACCTACAAATGATGGGCGGTTTTCCTACCTTTGGTGAATCGTTCGTAACAACCATGGGAAACCACGATGTATGCGTCCACAGCTCCGATGAAACTACGCAGCAAGTCAGTGTCAACTGTGTCTCGGCATGGCGACGAGTCTGCCAGCATAGTGACAGCTCCAGCGCCAGAATTCAGACTGCTGAGAGTAAGGATGGGCGATGCATCGATTCAACAAAGATGAATCGATTACTTCTGTCCCTATAATCGATTTATATACACGATTATCAAATTTTCTGTTAATCGATGTTGACCATCAGTCTTTTATCATAGTAGAGTTCATTCAAAATAATGGCACACTGGCGCAAAATAATGGTAGAACGTTTCTGACATGCGTAAAACCACAATTTAGTCTTAATTTAGCATCAATTATACAATCGTTATGTTTTGGGCACTCGAACCATCGAAAGTTTACATTACGAATCAGCAGGAAGGCTAGCCATAGCCTTGTCTTGCGCCAATGAGTTCAATTCATGCTCTCTCGTGCCAAGTATGTCACATGCCTTTGCATGTACCAGCGCATTACTTTAAATTATCACTTCTACCAATGCTGCACCACACATATCGCATATTAGTATTCTGGAGGCTAGTTTCTTTGAACATTTGCTCTGTTCATGGCGACGTGCATTGCAACTATTACTGAAGGCCTTGCCGCAGTAACTGCATTGTTTTCCATGTAATTGTTGAACACTCAGTGAAATGTTGCATATAGTCATACAGGACATACTTGATTGCATACCCTCAGTGGTTTTCATCATCTTCAAGCATTTGTGAACTCTAACACTTGTACTACTACGCAGTGCTGACTCCTCACTGCTACCTTCACACAGTACCGGTGCCGAACATGTAAGTTTAACAACTGTGTGAATTTCTGTGGTTGCAGGAATTTATACCTCCATTCTGCCGGTCGAAGAAGAAACTATGTTGTAATTCTCTGTAGTGGGGTAGAGGGAAATCAGTATGCACCTATTTACTAAGTGGCCTAAGTTAATTTGTTCTCAACTGTAGCTGATCTATCGTATATAATGTCAAATGTCCTTTCCTATGTATTTTTCTTCCTCGTGGCAAATATACTGTATACTATCTTCAACACTGTCTTCGATTTCATTCATGTTATACAGAGACACAGTCGAGATCTTGAAGGCTTTCTCACTATATTCATTTTCATGTGGTTCTGGTTTGGTATATATACATTCCGACAATATATTATTTTTTATAGCGCCTTCGTTTTCCATCTCATATGTAAGTTGATCTATTATATGTATTTTGCTTCATATGCTTAAGATTTGTACAAATATCTTTCGCCATGCATGACAAATTATATGGAACATATGTCTTCATAAGACCATGGAAAGCAGATTATTTCTGTATGAATCCATTCTCATTTGGTAAGCTTGCAACACATACAAGCGTGGGAGGTTTTATATATGTACACATTTTTTTCATGGTTGTCAGATGATTAACGACATAGTTTTTCCCGATGGAGAAGTATTTCGCGTCGCACTTTGTCTGGAACGTTTGTTCCTGCATAACACGTGAACTTACGACCACACTCATAACAGCTATGTGTTAAAAGAGGCCATCTCGTATTCTTCAAACATTTTACAGTTTTCTCATGTTGATGGGCACTGCAACTTTTACTAAAGGTCTTGCCGCAAAAACAACGTGAATATCTTGATACCTGTGGAGAATAGTCTGCACTGTTCACACCCAGGTCTAAATATGGATGGTACTGGCATGAAATGACAGAGCGTGAATGTTAGGGTAATCCCTCATCCCTGATTCTCAAAAAAGAGTCATCGAGCCACATTTAGAGTCATGATATTTTCGTACTGAGTGATTCATAAAAATTTTGGCAAGGAGGGAAATTCGGGAAATTGTTGACATTTTTAAGAAAAAGGTAAATTTTGGACGTTTTTAAGAGTAAAAGGAAAATTCCTAGGAAAAAAAACTAAGAAAGGGAAATCCAAGATGGCCGCTGTGGCGCCTTGGCTCCCCAGCCAGTAGCCAGGTGGCTGGCAACTCCCTACTTCTAACTACTCCCATAGAGTGATTAAATATTAAAGTTATAACTATTAAAGTTATTATAATTAATTTTGTTAGGTGGCTATTAAAGCACCCAATGACAAATTGTAAAAACCATGATAAAAGAATAAACGGGTCACCTGGAATCGACGGAGAAGGCTCAATATTGTCTAGGCAGGAGGGCGCTGACTGGCCGTCGAGTTCCCTTAGCATCGGAGAGACGAGGAGTGGGATCGTTGGAAGTTGTGCGTCATTGGGGAAGAGTCGTCGTGAGCTACAGAAGTCCTCGCGGGTTCGCGGCCAAAGCCGTAGCTCCCGCCTCGATTAGTAATTATATTCGCGAACGAGTTGCGAGGGGCTCTAGTCACTGCGAATTGTGGCCGTAGCTACCATTCTCGTGTGGATGAATAATTAGGCTCCTGCTAGAGTCATCGCGAAGAAAACCATTTTGGCCTTGTGGGTTGTGACTGAAGCTGCGGTTACGAGAGGGATAGAGTTAATTTAACTCGTGTATAAGTATATGAACGAGACGCAGCGCTCGCGATACGTATTTTGAATACATGTATTGGTTTTCACAGAATGCTTAAGCATAGACGATAGTGAGCTGACTCCCAAATACCTGGGTGTCCACGAAGGCGATCACTGTGTGTTTTCATTCCGGTAATTACCTGCGAAAGGAAAAAAATACATATGTTATTGGCTATAGACAAGATGACCCACTTGATGTGCACGGGCAGGAACATCGCAATTTTTCATTTCCCTACAGCGTTTTTACAAAAATTGAAACCTCAAGATCACACATCCAAGATGGTGTTTAACATCAGTTATGTAAAATTTTCTCGATTTTTACTATTTTATCTTGATTTTTTAATTCAAGGTCACTGGAGTTAAGGTCAATGTCACCCACATACAACGTGGCGGTCAGAGTTTGTAATATAACTTTTTCTTGATTTTAAGTTTTTCGTTTTTTATTAACTTTTTTTATTTTTGAGTTGGTTACTGGGGTCAACGTCACCCGCATACAACATGTTGTTCGGGGTCAGTTATGTAATTATTCTTCAATTTTTTTTAGATTTTGTTTTCAATTTTCTTGAATTTTTGAGTTAAGGTAACTGGGGTAAAGGTCGTCCACATACTACATGGTGGTTGGCTGTTAATAATGTAAAGAAACATAGACGTCCCAGGTTCACGAGTGCGACCCCCTTCCCACAGCTGTGATGCTATTCAAATTGACTGACAACTCCTAGATCTTGACACCTAGTGCCTGCCCAAAAATATACATAATCCTAATACTCTCCACATTCAATAACTTACAATTTATTCGATCAGACACCATTATATAAACTCTTACTTTAAACAATTTCCTGCAAAAGAAGGTTGTGTGTTTGAGGTCCTGCTATAATGAACAGTGCAGTATAATGCTCATAGCTTTCTAAGCTAGTTTTCTATTTTCAAAAGAACTGCCCAAATCTATAAACTCAACTATTTTCAAATTATAACTATCTTAATGCATCTGTAGAGAATATATGCTTTCGCAGGTTCCTTTTGTGAATCTTATTCTCACACTGCACACTAGAATTAGCTACAAAATATTAAAATGATCAATTACCCTTAATCAGAATCCTTTGACACGACCGGGAGCCCAAGGGATGAGGTGGATGACATTACCTTATCTTGTGTGGTCAAGACATGTAAAATTATTAAAGTGCCCAGAGTCATAACTCAGAACATGAGTTAGAAGGGGGTCGTATGGTCGATGGCACATGGGTCCCTGGAGTCCTCGTCAGATGATACTATCGCTGATGCATGTAATCCAATTGTGCCTGCCTAGTTGAATCATATTTTGTCACAATACTGGTTAAGTCCCACCCGTGAGACGTATCGGTCATCTCACATGCTGTTAAATGATACTTACTGAACTCGGTCCTGCAAGTGCGTACAGTGCTCTAAACAACCTAAGAGTTGGGTATTCTATGAAAGAGAAGCTCAAATGGAGTAATACTTTATTTTCTGTTCACTTCCCTGGACATTGACGTAATAATTACAAAGCACATGAGCTCGTCGCTGGGCCCCCCGATAGCTGAAATGGTAAAAATTTGGCACGAAGCCACACAATAGAATATTTGTTACACGAAGCGTGATGTCCTGGGCATGAGTCACAGGATGGCAGGCTGTCTTCTCTTTGGCACATAATTAGATGTAATGTTCAAGTTTCAATGTATATTGCAATTTAATATGTGTCAAGGCAGTAAAAGGGGGGGGGGGGGATGCAGAGCAACACTCCCGCACTGCTGCTTGGCCCGGATGTTGAATCCTGACTGTAAACAAAACATGGCGTCGGCATCGGCAGGCCAAAAATGCGAAAATGCAATTAGTCTTTAAATAAGAAAACAAATTGCATCAAAAGATACTAGAAGATTTCGATAACATGTGTGCCATATGCAACACCATTGAAATGCTGAAACATCTTGATTATTTATGGGGGTTGGTATGGCACGACCCTTAAATATGTATCTAAATCAAATGTTAAGCCAGTTTTGGCAGTGTGCTGAAAGGTTAAATACATGATTGACAACACTCGCTAATTAATTATACAAATTATTTTCGCAAAAATAATTAAGGGTTTGAGCCCTAAAGAGAACCTTTACCGCTGGACGATTCCAAGTCCACCAAAGTGGTGAAGGCAGACAAGCTCGAACACTGAAACATAAATCAATTTGCCTTGTTATGTTGTGATGGGGCTCTGAGCTCATGTAGGACCTGACTAATTAATTATGCTGCACTTTGATTGTACTTCCACCATTCTGTCACATTTCCCCACACCACTATCAATGCAGACTTTACGTATCTGGGAGAGTCGCAGTGCGCCGCGACGCGACTCCTCCTGGCATTCCCTCCAATGGCTGGGACGTCTGACTGCTGTGACAATCGGGGGACACCATATCGGGCAGCTTGTTATTCGGCACCAAGAGTTACCCCTTGAGGCAAATAAATGAATACGTCCGCTTGAGTCACGTAGTCGGCGGTGGCGAGGTCGGGCGTGTTGCATCTTCGTCATCGTCTCATGTCGGACTCGTTGGTTAGTTGGTTGACCAAGGCACGGTGCCGTCCAGGTCGGCTGTCAACTGCGGTGGCACAAACGGTCGCTGGAGAACTCGTCGATGCATGGTCCACATCACCTTTTAGTATAAAGAAAAGCAAAAATACAATTTTTTTTCTTACAATAAACAATGCACAATCATTGCATAGATATCACAGGTTGTTAAAAAATGTTTATATGCGACCTTCTCACACATGACAAGACTTTGATCTTCTTGATCCTTTTCTTTAAATGTACCGATGAGGGTATAAATGTCTCGGCCTCGTCGGAAGGAGGAGGGCTGGATTTGCTCACTAAGTCTTTGGATTTCACCAGTTTGTCAAGGCCTGAAACAAGATTTACATTTTCTTCTTCTTAGCTCAGATGCTTGGGTTTATATTTTTTGTCGCTGGTCCCACGTGCTATTTCTAATGTATACGCTTGTTGGATGGGTCGCCACAATTTTCCCTTTGTGTACATAAGCGTATAGTATGCTTGATACCACCTCTTCCGGAAAACTTTTCTTCGACTACACATAGAGGCCAAAACAGCTTTGGCATTACCAGAACAAACTAATACAACATCTCCCGCATCGAGCAAATCTAGATACCTTTATAAATCCCAAGTAATCTTGTCTGAAACATTTTCTTGGGACATTTCGAATTTAAGTTAGGAAACTTGCATGCCTGCACAAATCGTGTGGGCGATGGCATAGCTGCTGCGACTGATGATGCTGGTGATGCTGCAGGCTGAGTTGGACATGGTAGGCTCCCAAGCTCTGTTGGATGTTCGTCCCCACTCAATTTCCATGTGGGCATCGAGGTGCTGGTATTCTGTGTGGGCGATGGCATCGCTGCTGTGACTGATAATGCTGGTGACACTGTGGGGTGAGCTGGATGCAGGAGGTGCTCAAGCTCTGTTGGATTTTCAATCCCACTCGATCCCCTGCTCGATGTCGATACACTGGGTTCAGTGTGGGTGGCAACATCGCTACTGTGACTGATGCATGTGATAAAGCTTCAGATTGAGTTGGATGATGGAGGTGCCACAGCTGTGCTGGATGTTCATCTTCCAATCGATCTCCTGGTTGGCATCGATATGCTGAGCATCGGTGTGGGCGATGGCATCACTACTGCGACTGAAGATACTAGTGGTGCATGTGGGGTGAGGTGAACGCAGGAAGTATCCCAGCTATGATGGATGTTAGTCCCCACTCGATCCCCTGGTGGGGGTGACGACATCGCTGCTGCGACTAATTATGCTGCTAGTTCATCCTTCCATTGTCTGTTCACTTGCTCCTCTTCCTGTTCTGATGCTAGGTAGATGAAATCTCTCTGTGCTTACCACTCTGCGCGAGTTAATGCAGATGGAGTTTGTTGCTGGTTTGTGCTGCTTGATAACAGTAAATGGCATACACCATTTTGGTGCAAAACTCATCCAGAAGATTTCTCTTCCTGAGGACAGCAGATTTTCACTCACGAACATGGTGCCACCTGTAGTGATGCTGCCATGCGGGTGTCACACAGTAGTTGGCACCCAGTTGTATATGCACCACTGCGGTGTGTTGTGTGCCTCGAGGAATGTATGTTCTTGCTACTGTGCATGCATTGTGGAGATATTTACTGGTACATCCTCGTCCTGTTGGCATGCCCGTTCACCGGTGTACACGAGGTTTCTACCTTGAACTAGTCCAATGGTGGTCTTCCCTGTGTTGGCATTGATTCGTACCTGCAGGCAGAACAGGGTGGCTGGCAAGTTACACTGCCAACTTCCATGCTCATTGCCCAATCACTTGCACAATTGGGTTCTGAGTTCCGCATTCGTCTACATGGTGGGGTTGGCCCTTAGATGGTAAAGGGTAGTATGGTGTTCCATTAACCATCAGTGACATAGGCATGTGCAGGGTTAGGTAATTTGGGTTGGTGGAGGGGGTACAAACTGCAAAATGAAAATTATTTTTTATGAGAGTTAAAATAGGAAGTAAGAATATATTTGGGCATATTCATCACAAATAATCTACACTAGATTGAACCCATCTTTAATTTCGTAGTTGTTTCAAATGCAAACATTTTTAAAAAAATATTAAATCGGAAAGATTTTTTTTTACTTAACTAAGTGAAATGATGTATTGGGTGTGCAGCTGCACCCCTTGAACTTACCTTACACACATACGTCGATGGCACAGAGCTCACCACTTCTGGTCAGTGAAATACATCCCATTGTCTGTTAGGAGCACCCGACTGCTGGAAAAACTCTATTTCTAAGTTGGCCGCGATGATGGTAGTGCGCTCACTTATGACTGTGTAGGCTTCTACACAATGGGTGAATAGGTATGTGACGAGCACATAGAACCACTTGGCATTTGTACTGTGTGGGTATGAACCCATTAAGTCGAATGTGATGGTATGGAAGGGTTCTTATGATAACCTTCGTTGTTGTTGCTGGACCCATCGCTGCATCGTGCCTTACATGTGTTACATAGCGAATACTTCAGGACGTACTGACATATGTGGTTAGCATGACTGGCCCAATGGAAGACATAGTACATGTGGCATGTTTGGTCCATGCCTGGGTTACCAGTCAGGTTGTCATTGTGCACAAACTGTAACATTGTTTCTTGAATGCTATCTTGCACAAATATTTTTATTCCTCAAGTCTCCCTGTAGGTCGGGTTTCGATCACATTATCTAATATATGCCATCATTCTACTGTTCCCCTCCCACACTTGTGTTACCATCCTACCATTGGGTAAAATGGCTTTTATTAGAATGACCTGAGCATGTATGCTGTCAGCTATAGCTAAATGTTGATATGAGGTCGAGGTTGGAGAATGGTGGGGCTGTCACCGATGCACTTTTAGTGGTGAAATGTTCTGGCGGGAAACACTCACTTAGGACATTTTGTTGGTTTCTTACTGTCTGGTCTGCTGTTATGGGCTGTGGACGAGTCACCCACTTGGCTAGTCTGTTCTCCCGATCCTCTATGTCTCAATTGAAGATGTATGAATTGCAGTGCAATTGGCTGCTAGCTGTGGGCAGTCGCAGTTACCCAATACCGTGGCAGGTGTCCATTGTGGTCTGGACAGTTATGCTGGTATGAAGTCAGCTAAATGCAAAGTTGTAGGGCAACTCCACATGCTAATTAAACACTGATAAAAATACATATTACATTGAAAAAACACTTAAATCCTGATAATGGCTGGTTGATAGGTCCAGCTCCCAAAATGCTATTAAGAAGCAAAGAACAAAATCAAAACGCTTGAACTGGGATTCAGGTCATTTATTGATGTTCTGATAATACAAACCTGTTGACGATGCTGGTGTTGTTAATCGAGCCCAATGCACTATGCCCATCAGGATAACTACGGAAAATGAGAATGTGCTCTCTGGGTTTATGTGACGAAGCTACACTCCTGGAGTTTTAGGCCTGCAGGAGGTGGAGAGGCGCTCCTCCCAGAAAATGAAGTAGCGTTATAATAATGTTCTGGTTGAAGTAAGTAAAAACTCTTGTTCTTGACGGTAAACAATGCAAAGTTTATGAAGTGCCCGGGAGTCGCGGACTATGCTGACTGCTCGGGCGAATAACTGCTTCACACTAAATAACAGTCTGCATCTTTCCGGCTATTTGAAGTGAAGATGGTGACAGTCAGAAACGTGTGAGCGTAAAAGAAAATGCAAAATAGGGTTAGGTCCTTCAATGTTTACATTGCATGGGTGGTAAAATTCCCTTAGGTAATCGGAGACTGAACATTTTCATGTAACGAAAACTTACGTGTTCTACAAACTACACAAGTTACAAAATTATTATTAGCAATGCACTTTCATGTTGTTAAGTTTATGTGCATGTAGTGCTGGAAACATGTCTATCCGAGTCTGTAACCCTGTTGACTGCTGCAAAATAAACATATACACTTTTACACTCACTTTACCTAAAGATAAAAATACATAAAATAAAATGCCCTCAGCTAGATGATGCCTGTGGAGGCTAAGCTTAGGTTGGTATGGGTGAATCTCGTGCTCCAAGTAGGAAGTCGTTGGTACTTCACTTTTACATAATATGAAATTACATTTTTAAAAAACAAGTTAACTTGGGGTATACTGGGAATGATTATGCTCTGCTTTTTGGGCCACTACCGCTCTCAAACACTATGTGTTGCGCAATGGCATTGGTTGTTCGTATGCATCCTGATCAGGGATGCTACAAAGCCTAGTGTCGCCTTTATGCGTGCTACATGCTGATGGCGCAGTGCTGAATGTGAGCACATGCTGGTTGGTTGGGATCAGAACCACAAGATTATCCTGGTGTCGTCCATGTAGTCGGAACAAAATGGGACTATCAACTGTCTCACGAGGTGATGGGCGAAGCAGGTGCTATCCCAAACTCCATCGAGATACTGTTCCTGATGGCTTCTCCCGATGTTCTTGTCGTTGGCATGGTGCTAGACTGGAGCTGTTGTTGTACTGTGGCGCAGAGAACAGATGCAGAGACCCGTGAGTTTGGGTTCATGAAAAGTAACTCCCTCCCTCCGCCTTATCAACTAGGGAGACAGTTCATACACCATTCCCTCATCCGCTGGGTAGCTAGGCTGTCAGGCATATCATGCTGGAGCCGAAGGCCAGGCTCTACGTGGTCGCATGTTGTAACATCTCCGTGAGGGTCCTTCTGGGGTTGTTATGCTGAATGGCACCAGTGGGTGCTGTTACAAGTCGTGCCGGTGCCTGGTAGTACTGTGTTACATACAGTCCCGACAAACTATGCACCGGGTCCATGTGACAGAACGAGGCAGCGATGTTATGGTGTGATCAGGCCTTAGCTGAACGGCTTGCCTGATCACACCTTCAAACATTAAACCTGAAAACGAGCGGGATTGCAACGCCACCATTTGGTCGTCGATCCTTGCGAAATAAGAGAGTTGCAGAAATCCCCTCCACCGGTCACTGAGTGGGGCTGCAGAACCACGCCCTTGATATAGGCCGGCGTAACACCCGGAACGTCGTCTGTTATCTTGCGTCTTTCGTCTTTCGTCTTTAGTCCTTTGGGTGACCCGACCAGCGAAGCAGAGCAGGAAGATGGGTGTGTTCGGCCGTCGTTAACCGTCTCGTAGAATCAGCCTCCGGTTACTTACAACAAGGTGATGACTTTCCAGTTAGGTTTATTTAAAATGCCATGAATCATAATAATTAATTAAATAATAATCATCTTAAATTTAATGTAAAGCTCCCCCGATCAATAGTCATTTAAATAGCAACTGTATAATCTTCATGTAACAAAACCCCATCAGAACAGTTGTGCTCTATCGAATCATGAGTCATTATTGAGCTACGCCCCTAACAGCAACTTTCTAGTACGAGCTAGCTGAAAAGCCTAGTTCTTAACAATGGTGGAGGCTTGGTTCCTCCCTACACTCTCACTGCCTTGCATCAGCTTCTCTACCATCCACCCCCATTTCAATATATTCCCCACCCACCCACGCTAATTTCCGTAATAATAATAGCAATCTTTCAGCCACGTCCACTTTTAACATTCAAACTTTTAAATTATAAGTAGCAGTATAATTAAAATCATGTCATAGTATCTACTTTTAAAATGCCTTAGATTAAAATATTAATTTACCTTTTACAGCCCAATATCTAAACTCTTAAAGCAATTATTTGAAATCTAAATAACAAGCGGAATTCAAATGTAAAGAATTTCCGTACTTGAAAGTATTTAGGGATGTAGCTCAATAATGACTCTTGATTCGGTAGAGCACAACAGTATCTGATGAGGTTTTGTTACATGAAGATTATACAGTTGCTATTTAAATGACTATTGATCGGGGGAGCTTCACATTGAATTTAAGATGATTATTATTTAATTAATTATTATGATTCATGGCATTTTAAATAAACCTAACTGGAAAGTCATCACCTTGTTGTAACCGGAGGCTGATTCTACGAGACGGTTAACGACGGCCGGCCACACCTATCTTCCTGGTCTGCTTCGCTGGTCGGGTCACCCAAAGGACTAAAGACAATAGACGAAAGACGCAAGATAACAGACGACGTTCCGGGTGTTACGCCGGCCTATATCAAGCACATGGTTCTGCGGCCCCGCTCAGTGACCGGTGGAGGGGATTTCTGCAACTCTGTTATTTCGCAAGGATCGACGACCAAATGGTGGCGTTGCAATCCCGCTCCTTTCCAGGTTTAATGTTTGAAGGTGTGATCAGGCAAGCTGTTCAGGTAAGGCCTGATCACACAATAACAGCATGGAGCTGTGTGGAGGCATGTTGCTTTCGTTCCAATTCTTGTCTTAGCTGCTGATGCTACTGGAATGGGGTCGCCAGTTTGGCCAGCGACATCGAGGGGGGTCGCTACACTCAGTGGTATCCGCTGTCGATGTGATGGCCACGGGGATATCACCTTTCCTGAGCGTGCTTCCCCCAGCGGTCTCCTCGTCCGTACGTGGTTTGGCAGGGTCTGTTAGAGTGGACATATCGGTGCGGGGTGCTCCGATGTCAGGCGTCATGACGAGACATTTTGACATATGCAGGTGTTGTAGTTTCCGCTGGAGTTATTTCTGGCTTTGTGGTGTGTGATGATGGGTCTTGCTCTCCAACTACTATCCCTTATGGTGTTTGGATACCAGATGTTGTAAGGCAGAACAAGTCTCGCATTGTGTGGCCATCTAACGATTCTGCCACTTGGGTTGACGGTTCGTCGCATGGTGGTTGTTGTTCGGCGTCTGCAGACTCTGCTTGCATTTCCTGATCCGCAGTTCACCTAAGGTCGTCTCTGTGAACACGTATGATCCATCGGCGATTGATTGGACCAAATATGTAGTGACTCCTAAAGTCTTTGAGTCTATATGCGGACCACTCCACTTGGCACCAAGGCCAGCCCAAAATTTTCTGTGTACCGAGGACAGCAGGTGCTCCCTGGCATAGACCATCTGCCCTGATCGTAGTAGCTTCGGTGGTCTCGTAGTGAGGGTTACCCATTTGTTGATATAGGCAGCTTGGTGTACACCGGCTGCTTCCAGCTTCTGTGTTCTCTGCCATTGCCTGGAGGTACTGCTCTCTGGTTTACTGGCTCCCTCTGCTAACAGATAGTTGTATTCATCTGGGAGTGTTAACTCATGACCTTGCAATATTGTGGCAGGTATAATCCCTGTTGCCTCATTGGTATGGCAGTGGGGTGTGAAGAAAGCGCTAGCCAGCTGGACGGCGCAGGATGTGTGGTCTTTCCCCACGCAGAGGCGCAGCTGGACCTTAAAGTCTTGGTTTCTGCGCTCTGTAGGGTTGGCACAAGATTGAAACACAGCTGTCGTGCTTTCCTTCACTCCCCACTTTGTGCAAAGATTACGCCACTTCATTCCAACGAATTGTGTCCTGTTGACTGTCAGTAATGTTCGGGGATATCCCCATAGTGGGAAAAACTAATTCTCCAGGACACGGGCGATATTCCTGGTGCGTGCACTGGGCACTGTGTACGCCCCTGTCAACCTGCAGAACAGGTTAATAACGACCACCATAACATTTTTTCCATCGATGTCCTGAGGTAGGAGTCCATGAGGTCGATGGCTACCATCTCGAATTGCTCCCTAGGTGTTCTGGGTTGTTGTTGTTACTGGAAGTCAGCGCATAGTGCCTTAAAGAGGTTGTATGGTAAACACTCTCTAATGTAATCGCGCACGTCGTGTGATACACCGGGCCAATGGAAGGGAATAAACAAGTTCTGCATGGTTTGCTTCGCACCTGGGTGTCCTGCAAATTTTGTATTGTGCATGTAGTGGAGTACGTCTGCGCGTTTTGCAGCTGTAATGTAGATTTTCCAGGTGGTGTTTTCTCCACGCGGCATGTTCTCCAGTCGGTTGTCGATTACGCGCCACAGCCCTGTAGTCTGCTGGTTGCAGAGTGTGACTTTGGTCTGTGGCATCCGGTTCAGTTGTTTGCCACCATATTACAGCATCACAGAGCTCATCGAGCTTGACATCTGATGGAACGAGGTTAGCACAGGTAGGTGTGTTGGTGTTACCAGCATGTTCAGTGGGGTTGGGGGGAAGCATCCCTTCCCACTCTTCCTCATCATACATCGTGTTTTCTGCACTTGGTGACCTGGACAACATGTCAGCCAGCTGGATCTCTGTGCCTGGGACATGCTCGATGTTGAAATCGTATACTTGCAGTAGCATTGACCAGTCAGTCAGTTAGCTCCACACGTCATGCATACTGTGCAACCAGACCAGACAGTTGTCGGTCCGTAACATGAAGTGCTGCTACTCAAAATATGGAAGGTACTGTTTGAGCACCCGTACTTTTGCAAGGCACTCTCTCTTGTTGGCATTATACTGTTTTTCGGTTGGCCCGAACTTGGTGCTGCTGTAGTATGATGAGCAGTTCACAGTTGTGACCGAGTTGTAACGGGATGGTGTCTAGGCCTTGATCGCTCGTCCATCTGGACATAGAGATATAGAGGGGATGGACAAAATAATATGAACACATGACATATACACAATATTTATTTATTAATAAGGTGTTGGGCCACCATTTGCTTTTAGAACAGCTGCAATTCTTCGCGGAATAGATTCGTAGAGTGTCTGAATAGTTTCCAACATAATGTTGTCCCATTCTTGTACCAAAACATCCGCCAATTGCTTCAATTATGTTGGAGATGGAAATATGCTCCTCACTCTCTGCTCTAAAACTCCCCATAACGGTTCAATTATGTTGATGTCTGGCCAGGGCAGATGTTTGATGATATTCTGATGCTCCTCTAATGAAGACTGAACCTTTTTGGCTGTATGTATGGACTCATTATCATCTTGGAATATGGCAGTGTCTGGCAGCAATATGCCAGTCATAGTAAGAACTTAATCATTGAGGATGTAGAGATATTCATTCGCAGTAATCCGGCCAGTAATGTGAATGAGAGGACCAGCTGAATACCACGATATAGCCACCCAAATCATAATGGAACCTCCCCCATGCTTGACTGTAGGAAGCAGGCAGTCCGGATCGTAGGCTTCTTTTGGGGTTCTCCATACATAAACCCGGCCGTTTGTAGGAAACAATGTAAACGATAATTCATCGGACCATACCACATTCTTCCAATCATTAAGTGTCCAGGTTTTATGGTCGTTGCACCACTTCTTTCTCAGCTTAGCGTTGGCTTCAGTTATAAAGACTTTCGCAATTGCACCCCTTCCATGAATATTAGCTTTGTGGAGCTCCCGCCCTACTGTTTTTGTCGAAACAGTATAACTCAAGTGAGTGTTGAGTTCTGCTGTCACTTTTGCCGCAGTAGTTTTATGTTGTCTGGCCACAATTATTTTTAATGTTCGTCGGTCTCAGTCAGTTAACTTTGGGTTTCGCCCACTATTCCTCTTCGCCGATGGTGTTTTACCATGTTTTGTGTATGCTGTCATTACCGTGGATACTGTCGCTCGTGAAATGTTAAACATTTTAGCTGTTTTCTTCACAGATGCTCCCTCTAACCGAGCACCAACGATTTGCCCTCTTTCGAAGTCTGAGAGATCACACATTTCCCCGATCGCTTGTTTTAACCATCGCAGAACAAAGCGTATAATACACTGAAATATAACCTACACGACTTGGCACGTAAACTGTGCAATACATACGCGTCGCATTATTTACACGGAAGCAGTGTTGCCAACATGGAACAAAATGTACTATATTGCATGGTGTTCATATTATTTTGTCCATCTCCTGTATATTGAAGTCATGGCACGCTAGGGCCTTGTACTCCCTAAAACGGCTCTTGATGACCAGGAAACTGTCCTTGACATTGGTATTCCACTCAAACTTGCAGCTGGGTGACATGAGTGTGGTGGGAGGTGCAGTTATTGTTGCAAAGTTTTGGATGTACTCGCGCAACCAGTTAAGCAGGCCGAAAAATTTCCGGACCTACATCCTGGTGCGTGGTCTCTCACAGTCCTCTATCACTCGCAGTTGTTCGTTGTTCGGTCTGATATCGTCTTTGCCCACAATATGTACCAGGAAGTCCAGCTGTACTTTTCCTAGGTGGCATTTGTTATTCGCGCATGTGAGCCCATTGTTGGCAAGCCGTTTCAGTTCTAGGGAGAGGTGGTTAATGTGGTCCCCCCATGTCTCGGACCAAATGACGACATCGTCTTGGTAGGCGAGCGTGGAGGCGCCTATCAGATCATATAGTGCCTGAATCTTCATGGCTTGAAATGTGGATGGCATGCATTTCAACTCGAACAGCGTTGCACAGAATTGATACCATCTTCCATCCAGCATGGTGAATGTAGTTTTGTGTCTGTCTCTGGGTTCACTGGAAGCTGACAGTAGCCACTGCGCAGATCCAGGGATGACATCATTTTGCCTTTCCTAATATTTTGAGCACATCCTTAATGCTGATGTAGGGATAAAAAAAAAGGGGGTACGAACACTTTTGGTGACCAGGTTGAGAGTTCTAAAATCGAGGCACAAATGCCATGTTCCATTTTTATTCGGAGCCAATGATATTGCCGAATTGTAATAGCTTACTTCGTGTATCTGTTCTTGCAAGATCTTGCTCTGGTGTCTAAGGTAGCTGTGTGGGGATGTGAAAATGGGCTTTTCATTGGTATTGTGTGCTCCGCGATGTCGTAACGTATCCGCAGTTGCAAATACGCCCCGTCGTTCCTCCAGCACTCGCTGTACCATGTCAAGGTAAGCTAGTGGTACTTCATGGTCCAGATCGTCAAGCTTGATGTTGGGCACATGGTTGCTAGGGCGGGGGTTTAGATTGTAGACTATTATATGCTACCTTGTGCCGAAATGGATTATCCTAGTTGCTGGTTCAACGATCGAGTTTTGTTCAGTGACATCTTCACATAGTTCTTTTGATGCCGAGTGCTACAGTGTTCGTCTCAAGGTCGCATTTGCATAACATGATATTGGCATCTCCTATGGTTTGCCCGCTGTCTATTGTGGCTAAATGAATGGCTTCTCTGTGAGGCCACAGAGCTCTCAAGTCAACGAACCCTGGCCGTACAAAGTTGTGGGATGTGGCCTGTCAATAATAGCATAACGCTTCACACTGTTTAGTACACTGGAATGAGTATGAACTTACTTGTTGTATGTTGTTGATCTGCGAAGGGTTGCTGCCGTAGGCCCTGTTGAGGGGTTATAGTCAGTATCAGCACTTCGGAACTGGGGGAGGCGACGTCCGGTCGACCTACTCCTTCCACTCGTTTCCCGAAGGCGGTGGACTGTCCTTCGCATCTGCTGCCTTCCCCCTTTTCATTTCAGGGCAATCACTATGATAGTGATACTGCTCGCCTGGACAGTTTTGCAGGGGTAGGGCAGCTTCTCCGTTTTGTACCATACCTATTTGTCGTTGTTGTGTACCTTGGGTTCAATTATTTTTGGTGCTGGTTGTGAAACGACGGGAGGTGTGTCCTTCAGAGTCGCGCCGTTGTTACAACTGCTGCTGTAACTGGTTTTGCTTCCACCTAACCTGCCTGAGCTCTCCTCGCGGTCCTGGCTTGGTGTCGTCCAAGATCATTAGCGTGCATATGAACGCCTCTAATGTGCCATGAAAGAGTGGGGCTAGTGAAGTGCAGTACTCTGGTAGGAACATTCCGGCTACTACCTCCAGTACCTTGGTCACTGTCATACTTGGGAGGTACTGTTGTACCAGGTGTATATTTCGCATAGAAAATACGTGCGTGTCTGCTCAGCTGGCCCCCTATGCAATTAGGCCAATCTTCCTCGCAAACACCCTAACTGTGAAGCCGGATTTTACAGTCTTCGAGGAAGGTCTGGAGATCCTCTGTCGGCAAACCTGCAAACATCAGTAACGATTGAAATTGTGCTGGTGTATTATTGGCTGTGTGTGTGCTGTTTTGCTTCTGAGTGTTTTCCCTGTTCTGTGCTTGTTCGAGTTGGCAGGTGTATGACATAGATTGTGCAAGTGGTACGGTGAAAACAGTGGTGGTACATGGATTCTTCATATCAGTTTGTGTTGCCATACATTGTGCATGATGTATTGTGCATGCCTGGCATTTGTATGAATGTTCTATGTCCGCTAACCATTTGTTCTCGGGAATACACCTTTGGTGGGCCTGATGCCCACAAAGCCGGCACTTCACTACATCGTTCCCGGCACTGTAGCACGCAGGTTGTTGACATTGTGTTGGTAGTTGTTGAGCACCACTGAGTAAATCTGGACAGACCAGCATCTCTTCTGACGGACTGTCACAACAATGCGCAAGCACTAACTGTCCCTCGCAAACGCGCGCAAGTTACTGCGACGTAATGCACTGGGGGTGGTATGCCTGGTTACAGTGTACGCAAGTTATTATGTTCTGTCCCTTTCCATCGCACCATACAAAATTTGTGCAACATTCGCAAGGACGTAATTGTATAGTTTGAGGATTTCTTTGTGCTTTTGAAAGGTTCTCTTGTTTGCACTGACACAGTTTGCCTAGTAGGGGATTCGCAAAACTGGGTGTTTGGATTGGGTGTAAGCAGATCTAACACAGCTCGGTTGGTATTCCTACGGACGTTTGTAGTTTTGCGGTACATGGCACTTGATTTGCATGATTAATCGAGGTATGTGACCTTCGATTACTATGTGTGCATGTACACTGTCAAGTATTGGCATTGATTGTAAAAACGTCGTTATAGTTGTGCTCGCGACAGGGCGCACATACCGTTTTCACAGGACCGTCGGTTTTTCTGCCGAAGTGTGGATAGCCATCGTGCTTGTATGAGCTGAGCACAGGAGATGCGGTGCTGTAGTTACAGTTCGTAGCTACAGCTGACGCGGGGTTGTGGACCTCTCTGCCCGCGGCAGTCTGCCCTATGGATCTGTGAACAGGTAGGACCGGCCCAGAATATGGTTTTCTGTGAGGTGGGGGTGCAGCTCGCACGCCCTCGCGTATTTTCGTCGCATCTTGTAGCCCTTATTCTCCAATGGCCTGTGACACCACTGGGATGGTATGATGGGGTGACAGAAAATGGCTGCTTCGTTCAGGAACGTTGAGTGCAATTGATAATGGTCGTTGTTGACTGCTTCCCTTCTGCCGCATTGAAATTTTATGGAAATGTTTGCCAAAATGCTTTGAAATTTTGCTTGAAGAACCTGAAACTGATTTTAATGTTGTTTTCACGTGTTTAAAAATTATGTTGTGACATTCAACTGGTGCTTGAAGAGTTCTTGCAATCAAAACTTGATTCATAAATTTTTGTATAAAAATTTATGTAAAATGCCATAAATGTTACAAAGTTGCCGAAACAGTTTGAGAACGTTTGGCACCATTTGATTTGACTATATATATGTTGCATGCACAGTTATACGCTTGAATGTTTGCTTTGTAAACTCTCCACAAGACAGTTTTGGCGCGGTTTTACAAAAGAAAAATAATTACATTTTTGGCTATTTTCAGGTATGTAACACATGAAGGGTGTTTTAAGACACATCCAGATGGCATTACTTTGATACACTTGACATTTATGAAGTTTACATACAGTTCCAAACCTTGTTAGCTGGTTAGAAAATGAAGTGATTTGTTTACCATGTTTATGACACATAGCTTGATGTGTAACACATTTAGGATGCCCTATAATGAATTTTACAATGGCTAACACAATTGAAATGTTTGAAAACTGTTGTAAAATAACTTTTCAAAATTTGAAAAGGTAACAATTGAATTTTTAAAAGTTGCAAAATGTTGGTTGACGTGAACCGCACGTTCACGAGTCCTTTTGCCCACTGACTGCCGCAGTATGCCCACACCAGACGCACCACACCGACAGGCTTGTGGGCACGAGTGCATTAGTGTTTATTATTTATTCAGTTTATTTCGTCAGTGTATTTGTAAATAATGTCAGTGTGTAATTCATTTATAATTTGTTTTGTCATCAGGAGACAATTTGCCCAGCCACAGCCAGAGACATGTGACATTCTACATTTGGCAATGCTGTGGCTGGTGCAATGAAAACATTTAGAATAAGTATTATCATTTTTATTATGTATTTGTGTAATTGTAATTATGTTTTGTTGTGTTAATTTAGTTCATATCATTTTTCATCCCATAATCATCTTTTAGTGTATATTATGTTTCACTGTACCACCGCATGGCGTCGGCGGTGTCTAGGCAGCGGAAGCCGACGCACATTTCCGGCAGTATTAGCCAGGACTTGGACGAGCTCGGACGTTACGCTCTCCCCACTCCGCAGAAGCCCTAGCAAGGACATCATCTGTCGAACAGTATCGAGTCGCATCCGGAACATTATAAATCATTATCATCATCTCTTTCCTGACTTAACTTGCATAGTGCCGAAGGGAGAGCGACATTATTATTTATCGGGAATCAAAAGTGCATTTCGAGCTTCACATGATAAGACCACGTGGTCGCTTGTAGTTCCGGGCCATTCAGGCCACGTGTCTTCTGTATAGTTGAGTGTACATAACGGGGTAATAAATACCTTAACAACCAGCACCACTGTTTTTATTGATAATCAAGTAAGGCGTGCGAGGTGGCCCACAACCTCGGCAACGTGTGTATGACGGAGTGTTTACCAGAGTCCCTAGGCTGTCGGCCGAACGACCCTACATCTCATCAGCTCACCGCAGAGCTGTGGCGCCGGGCACACACATATTACTTCACAACTCTGGAAACACCGCAGATCAAGTTGGCTTTATCGTCGTAGCCAAGCTTGGTCACATCATGGTAAATGGCTTTTGTGGCCATACCAGAAGGGTGCCAAGGCTGTGAGACAAAAGCATATCATAATTGCTTCAGAATGAGTCTAAAAATGTGACATGAAAATTTTCAAAATTTTGAAAATAATAAAAAGTGGCCAAAAAAGTAAGCCACGTCAGAAAGGTGACACAGTTGTGAGACATTAAAATGTGGCATTTCTAGTTACAATGGACAGGTGCCATATGACACTATGTCGGGATTGGAGAATGGTGGGGCCTCGTCGATGTACTTTTACTCCGGCAAAGTTCCAGCAGGAAACACTCACCTGAGACATCTTGTTGGTTTCTTACCGGCTGACCTGCTGTTGTGGGTCGTGCCCGAGTCACCCAGGTTACTAGGCTGTCCTCCTGATCCTCGGTCTCAATTTAAGATGTATGAATTTCGGTGCGATTGGCTTCTAGCCATGAGCAGTAGCGGTCGGCCCAATACCGCTGCAGGTGGGATGGACAGCTATGCAGGTACGAAGTTAGCTACATGCAGAGTTGTAAGAAAACTCGACACGTCAATTAAACACTGATAAATGGACACATTATACTGTAAAAAAAACCTGGGAATGGCTGGTTGATGGATCCAGCTCTCGAAGTACCTTTAAGAGGCAAGACCTGCAATCAAAATTCTTGACTGGGGATTGAAATCATTTATTGACATTCTGACGGTACAAACCAGTTGGCGATGCTCATGTCGTTAAGTGGACCCGATGCCCTAAGCCTGCCGGGGGCTAACACAGGGGAATGAGAATGTGCTCTCCAGATTCACGTGACGAATTTACACTCCTGGTGCTTTAGGACTGCAAGAGGTGTAGAGGCACTCCTCCCAGGCGATGAAGTTACGTTAAATAATAATGTTCTGGTTAAAGAAAGTGAAAACTATTGTTCTTGACGGTAGACAATGCAAAGTTTATAAAGTGCCAGGGAGTCGAGACACGGCCTGCTCCAATGAATGCTCACTTCACACTAAATGGCTGTCTGCATCTTTTCAGACACTTGCCATGAAGATGTTGGCAGTAAGAAATGCGTAAGCGCAAAAGAAAATGCGAAATAGGGTTAGGCCCTTAATTGTTTACATTGCATGAATGGTAAAATTACCTTAGCTATTTGGAGACTGAATATTTTCACCAAATGAAAACTTAGGTGTTCTACAAACTATAAGCTACTAAATTATAAATGGCAATTCGCGCTGTTAAGTTTAAGTTCACATAGTGCTGTAAACATGTATATCTGTGTCCATAAACCTATTGACTGCTGCAAAATAAACATATACTCTATTACACTCACAATCCCTACTGAAAAAATACATAAACTGAAGTGCCCGGAGTTAGGTGATGCCTGTGGGGGCTGAGTTTAAGTTGGTACGGTTGAAGCCCATGCTCCAAGTAGGAAGTCGTTGGCACTTCACTTTGACATAATCTGGAATTATACGGTGTTTTACAGTTGTTGTGTACATTTGGAGTAAACTGAGGAATATTAGGCTCTGCTTTTGGGTGCCAATAACAATATCAAACACTTTGTGTTGCATAATAGCATTGTATGTTCGCACGCATCCTGAACAGGGGCGCTACGAAGCCTGATATCGCCTTCATGTGTGCTACTCCCTGATGGTGAAGCATTGAGGTGTGAGCGCACATGCTGGTTGTTTGGGATCCGAACCACGAGACTGTCCTGCTGTCGCCCACATTGTCGGATCAAAGTGGGACCATTAGCTGACTCAGGCGGTGTTGGGCAAAGCGGGTGCTTTCCCAAACACCATCGAGATACTCTTACTGATGGCCTCACCCAATTTTCTTGTTGTCAGCAAATTGCTTGGCCGAGACTGCTGTTCTACTGTGGACCAGCAAACGGTCGTGGAGAACTGTGAGTTTGGGCTCACGTCATTGTGTTGTGTCGTCCTGTAGGGACTGCTGATTGAGACATGGTGAGGCTGTATACATGCTGAAACTGTGTGGTTGCACAAGTAGCAGCATCTTTTCCCACTCGACTTCTTCGTGCATGCAGATATCTTCAAAAAGGGGAATAGTATAGTGCATCCGCGAGTTAGTTTTCCACTCCATGAATGTTCTCGACTACGAAGCCGATTGATTGCATGAGCATTGGCAAGCAGGTTTATTTTCTCCTTGCCTCCTGCATTTTTTGCAGCGACTCTAGACTGCGGTGTTGTCGGTCCTGAGTGTGAACTGCTAATACTCTAAATTTAAGCACTACTTTTTCAGTTCCCAGATTGTGGCCGGATTCGTGCTCGTTCGTTTACGTGACACTTTCCTTCAACAGGTCAGAATTTAGTGCTTCCATACTTTATGATTAGTCTCTCCCCCCTCTCATCTTCTACTGGATCAAGATGGCCCCTTATCCTTCTTGACCCATAACTGTTTGAAGATATAGATGTTAATGGGATCGAGGCTAGCGAGCATGTGACACTTACTGAAATGTAATTTGATTTCATTTAATGCCTACTCTGGGTCGTGAATCCATTTATATATACATTGTGTCGACAACAGTGCAGGGAGTGTTGCCATGGCAGAAGCAAAATTCCACATGTACTGATGCAGCCAGTTCACTAGGCTGAAAAACTTCTTCAATTATTTACATTTCCTGGCGTGTTGATATTCTTGAATGATACACAGGTGTTCTTGCCTGGGCTGTTTCCCCTGCTCGTCTTTAAAGTGCCCCAGAAAAGCAATGATCACCTTGTCAATGTAATTTTTAATATATTTTTTGTTATCTGAACCTACACACGATGAACAATAATTTTTCGCCCAAAGTTTGTACATTATAAATGTGTTTTGTGTATTTTATTCATATCATTGAAACAGAGTACATCTGATAAATTATGTTGTGATTAAGGGATAATTTAGTTTTATCCATTCATCGAGTGCCTCGTGCATAGTATTGTCTCGTTCGACGTATCGAGCTTGCGCAGATAACAAAAATTAAATTAGTTGAATGCATTATTTTTCATTAAAAAAAAAAAGAGAATTTAGAGTCTATTCAATGAGATATTAAAAATGTGCATGGAATTTCCATGCGCAAGTTTACAATTTAGGAATTATAACTGCTCTTCGTGCAAATGGTACCACATCTTCTGTATTTACGAATACCAAATTCAAATTATAATTTTGAATTTTAACCAATAAACACTTGCTTTAAGTGTTCCTATTTTACATTTTCCTGATAATCAGTTATCTTAACTTCACATTACAAAACCAACATTTAGTCACATCGTTATTTAAGGAGGATTTTTGGGCAGAGACTCTTCTTATTGTAAATTTAATTCACAAATACTATCTAAACATTATCATGAATTTTCTTATTATTTAATTATTACCATGTATAAACCAAAAAATTGTGTTATACAAATTTGACAGTGTGTTGATATAATAGTATAATTGAAAACCCATATGTCTAATTTCTATAATGCTTATGATGTTTTCTTGAAGAAAAGTACAAATATACCCGGTCCTTGTGGGTCCCTGGATATTTGCTGTTCCAGGGAGCCTTTAATTTCCCCCTTAAATACACACAATAAACGAAGGTTTATTATAAACCATCACAAAGAGCAAACCATTTTAAGTTCTTATTTACACATTATTCTTCGTAATTTAAAGCAAAAATTTCAATTGTAAACCCACCCTTACCCACGACTGTGAACTACAGGTTTTGTAATACAATTCTATGTACTACTCACTATAACATAATTATTGTTGAGGTAAGATTTAGAAATGTACATAAACTGGTAATAACTTTGTTCCTTCTGACTGAAAATACAGTACTGAGCTAACTATTTTCATTTCGTGATACGAGAAATATATAGGTAATTATTCCTGTGGTAAAAAAAATATGATTTTTCTGATAGTTCTCTGCTAACTTGTAGCAGCGCTATATAGAGCAATTGAAGTAAACTTATTCACAAAACTATTTAATGTTGACTCGAAATATTTTACAGGCGGTATCTTGTGGACTGCTGCAGTCCCTAGCAGTATTTAAAATATGCATGCAACAACACATTTTTTTACCAATTTTAAAATAATATTCAGAGTTTGCAACAAATTACATTGTAGTTCAGGTGAAACAGATACTTGACATAGAGAAAGTGAAACTCAGTTTTGATTATTGTTGCTACATTTGACTTTAATAGGGCAATAAAATTGTAATATAGCTAAAATGGGTCAAATGAAACAGGAATAATTATAAAACCTCATGTCAGAAATTCATAACGCGAGTGGACTTCTCCTAATGCATGCAATTGTTAATTATATAGAATAAAGGCCTTTCCGAAAAAAAAAAATCTCGGAAGATGGTATAAATCGACATTACTAACAACACTGAATATGAATTTAGTAAGGGTATCACGATATTCACAGTACAGAACTACCAAATGCGATGATGAAGAGGGCTGTGAAAATCATGGAATAAAAAACATAAAATGTATGTAAATTACATGTCACTTGGGTTCATTAGCCATGTTAAATATAAATTGCTAATCACACTGAACGCGAATTTACTAGGGGCATCGCGATATTCGCAGTACATACTACCAAATGCGATAGTGGGG
>NQII01000169.1:810330-854940 GCA_002778355.1 Clitarchus hookeri
TAAAAATGTAAAATTTATGTAAAGTAACTGTAATTTTGGTTCCTTAGCCGCATTAAATGAAATAAGAACCAACCTTACTTCACGATATTAGATTATAGGGGGAGAGTGTGCCGACATGAGATAGTGTTTTACAAAAAGTATAATAAGTAAGCTCGCGTCGGTTTATCCACCCCCTGTGATTCACCTATTGTGAAGTTACGTTTCCAATAGGACACGTTAAACGTCTATTCAATTTGTGTAAACTCTGCAAACACTCGTATTACCGGACAATAATTATATTGTAACACTTCATGTGGACATAGGCATAATAACAAAGAAACACTTTTATATGTGCACAATTATTTGATTTAGCACATCACATGGAAATAATTTCAAAGAAACAGGCTTAATAGCACACATAAATCACAAGCCTTCACATGGTAACATTCGCACAGTACACTAAAATTTTGCACTCCCAGCATACAACCACAGTATGAAATAGGTAAAAGTGACACCGGAATACAACAATCCATTTGCATTTGTTTCCTGTCTCATTTCATTGTTGTTCAACGAATGTATCACGGCGATCATAAACTCAACCTATCTTCACGATATGTGATTAGAGGGGGATAGTGTGCCGACATGAGATAGTGCGTTTAAAAAACTAATGTCATATTGGTTCATCCAACCCCTGTGATTCACTTATCGTGAAGTTAGGTTTCATTTGGTTAGGTGTTCTGCATTTTACATGGCTAGCAGCAGTAGTACAAAAGCCCTCAATTCCCAAAGTAACAAGCAAAACTACACAGTAAAAATACGAAATACACTTACTTTCCACACAAAAACGAATAAAGTAAGATACTCACCTATGTAAGTAGTGTATTTAATTCATTTGTGATCTATTGTTAATAAGTTATGCGAAATGTTAATGTATATTCAATTCCTGGAAACTCCACAAACACTAGTATTACCACAAAATTCACATGGAAATAATTTCTAATAAACAACCGTACTTCCTCGCAAAATGTCGATTTAACATGTCACATTTAATTACCGCAAAGAAAATTGTCTAATATCACTCGTAAATACACCGATGATGATATAGTCAAATTCACACAGTACAATGCACGCCGTTTTCCATGCACTACCAGTATACAACTCTGACATTAAATAGGTACCAATTTAACTGGAAAACCAAATTCGTTTCGCATCGTTTCCTGTATCTGTGCATGATTGTCGAACGAATGTATCTGGCGAGACGTAAACAATAGTTGGAATCTTTTGTGTATGATATACTGTAAATATGTTTTCTACTATGTATATATTGTGTAGTACATCAAGTGTTGAATTTCATGAGGGTAAACCTTGAGAAATTCATCGTAATTAAATGGTATTCCGAGACTGCTTGTTTACCATGGTTTGCAGATGTATAAACTTAGTGCGTCGGCATAAACATTTATCCTGTGACTAACTTTTTTAGAAAATAATGTTTTGTTTCCAAGAGGCATTCTCGCATTAAACACGATTCATCAAACACAAATAAAAATATTTTACATAAATTTCCCGTTTTGTATTACATAAACACCCCGATCTTCATTGCCTTCCTCACCATCACATTTAATGGTATATTTTGCAAAATATGCAAAGCCTCAAAAAAAGACATATACCATATACCATCTAAAGGCATATTTTTCCTGGTTTATGCAAAAGCCTCTATTCTATATACTTACCTTTAAAAATGCATAGATTTATATCATTTTTTTATTATAACTACCATTGAAAGTTGTTGAATGGACACAATTACCATGACATCCGACAATGCTGCTGGTTACAAACATGCTTTTGTTTACTATATTGTTTAGATGGTGATGTATTTTATGGTAGTCTGTAATCATTACAGTAAACAACAAACGTGTACATTTTATCGTTTTCCAAAGGTAGTTGAAATAAAGAAAAAAGAAAACGTAGATAAAGACAATCTTTGCTAGTCTCTTGTGATTACGTTATTATTTAATTTTAAAAGTAGGGAGGCTCATAACCTTAGCCGACGGCATTGTGCAGTCATATATTTTATATATAGAATTCTTTTTCAGATACAAATATGCCATGTGTCAGAAACAAGATATTTAAGCAGTACTTGAAAACATTAATTTTCATCTTTGCAAGTGCGTAGTGTTTGGGAACGTACATTTTTACCCCAAGTAATTCAACCCAATTTTTTTACATTCATTTTCGTGACACATGCATCACCAATAAAATTCGCAGTTGATATGAACAATGTACTTTCCCCGACTACTACAGGACCAGTTACTGGCGTTAATTTCTTAGTGCAAACAGTGATACAAATAAAGAAATGGGATTACAACAAAATCAGCTGGTGAATCCAGTGTTTGTAACTGTCATTTTCAAAATGTAAATAAGGTCAATCACTGCCTGCTTGGGAGTGCTATTAATGTCGGTGTCATTACACATGTGAGATGTCACAGTTTTTACATGTTTTCTTACCATAATATGTTGCTATGATTTGTGAGTATTTAACGAAACACTGATTCCAGATACTTAAGTTTGGTTTGCAATATTTGTTTATTCTATGCTAAATAATCAGGATTACTATTTTTGTAAACACATTTCTGTTGAGCAAAAATTTCTTATGCTTTATATTATATGTAGACATATATGAGTTTTAAATATTAAATGAAAAATTGTGTTGAATATGTGCTGTTGCAGCATAGCTAATGTCGCAGGAAACCAGAATTACACATTCGAACATACACACACAGCAAACCAACCAAGAATAGTTGCTAACAGTTGGGCTTAAGTGAAGAACACAGAGTGAACTACGTAGAAGGAATTCAGTCAGTAAGTGTCAAATTAACAAAACAGAAACTAATGGTGGACACAACAAAAACAGACAAACACAACTGTCTTTTTGCAACTAAAAGATTCCTTCTGTAAAATTCTGTGTATTCATGTACTTGTTGACAACTATTCGTTTTTGGTTTTGTGTGATGTGTGTTTGCATGTGTAATTCTAGTTTCTGCAACATGAACTCTGCTACAACAATACATATCCAAAACTATTTATTATTTGTTTCATGTGTCACCATTGTAAACATTATCATCAGCTTGTAAAAGTACTTACCAATGTTTAAAAAATGAGTAGGTCTACTGCAAAAGTTTCCAAATGCCGCTTCCAAGAATACATGACTTCTCTATAATTGTCTTTAATTTAATTTTCTTTTCTGTATTTTGGTCTGTATACCCTATATCTTTATGTATACATGTATGTTGGTACATTGCAACCTATTTGTAATATTTGACAACATCCAGTATGTATTGGTACCTTTGAAATAATTATGTAATTTATAATAAAATAATCAAATGCAGATATGCATAATACTGTCCCTCCCATTCAGAAACAAGATCTATTATAAGCTTGTAGATCATTATTTTAAATGTTATAATAATTTCCTTAAAATTCAACTTTGTAATTGACTTATCCAAATATAATTGAAGAAATGAGGTGGAGGAAGACAAAGTGCCCAAATAGTGCCTCCCCCCCTTCCTAAGGTGGGCTGCGATGGGCTTAGTGGTAGGACATCAGCCTTCCACCAAAGTGATCCATGTTTTGTTTCTCTGTGCGGTTACTTACAGATTTTCACAGGTAAGAAATGTGCTGAATGATGCTGCTGGCTGGTTTGTTTTCTCGAAGTTTTCGTGTTTTTCCCGACCTTGCATTTCAGCGCTGCTCCATTGCCACCAATTTCACCCTCATTTGCTCTCCAACGCCTTGGTTGTTATAAACCACATAAACCTCTTAACCCCTCCCTTCTTAAGGTGGTGGAGGTCATGGTCGTGTAGTGACTAGAGTACTAGCTGTTCCACGAAGCACATTTCATTCTAAATACCAGTGATTCATCATCAATATTTAAATTATAAGCTCATGTCCAATTAGTTGCCTTCAAAATTAGAATTTAAATTTGACTCAATGATTTATTTAATTAACTTAACATCTTGCCGACAGCAGATTCATTAGAGAATGTTACAGCAAGAACATAATGAAAGGAATACAAGAAAGGAATTGGTCACTGCCTTTATTAATGACTCGCCCCAAGATTTGCCTGCAGTGAGTTCGGGAAACCCTGGAAAATTCTAATAGGATGGCTACATTAGCTATTAAAAATATGAGAACTGATTTGGTTTCATGTTCTTGTATTGATAAACAGCGAATTTCTTGTCACTGCAACTCTGCTGGCTTCGGGAGAAAAAAATTATAAGAGTGAAGTTTTTTATAAATTGGTTTACGATATAATTTGAGTTTAATGCAGTTTTAATAAGAGGAAAGCTAAAATTAATGCATGGATCAGTTATTGAAGTATTTGTTTAACTTCACTTTACTCTTAACTTTCACAGCCTTAGATATTAATAAATTAATTCCATAAACTCCCAAACTGAAATAGAAAAATACGTATATGCAGTTTTATAAAAGTGCATGTACTTCTATCGAGCTCGCAACTTACAGGCTACTCCTTAAATGCAAGGCAGGTTAGTAATCACAACCGTACTTCCAAAAATTAAACACACTGCAATTGTTCATTTATAAACTTACACGAATATCATAAAGCTATACTTTGTGTTCCATTACCTACACAATGCGAAATATGTGCTGCGAAGTAGTACCGATCTCTTCTCATAGGTGCATCTGTGCAGCGCCTATGTCATTCTACTCCCAGTCAATGCCACGCATCAACAGCACGAGGCCTGCTGCACAAATGCTTTATGCACTGATGTTACAATGGTGGGAAAGTTTGCCTGAAACGTGTGAACCTATTATGCGTGCGGATTTGGAGGTTATTTATTGGCTTCGGCTGTCGAGGATAGAATGTGTGGAGTTGGTAGAAAAAGGGATTTATTTCACCCTAAAAATGGACGCAATTACTGCCAAAAAACAAATGTAATATTATTTGTGGCATGTTAATATGCAGTGAGAATGTGTAGGAAGCATCCTGGGAATGAAAAAAAATGGGGACACTGCCATTTGTTTTTGTATGAATATGTCTACGTTTTTACGTTTCCGGCACCACTTCACTCGATCATATGGGGTTTCATGGGAATCATTGGATTGCTCTTGAGATGTTCTTTCCAACTGTATACCGGTTTTGTATTTCGACTTGAATTTTTGAGGAGTATAGGCCTACATTATGTTAAGTTTTTAATTTTTTTTACTTCAATCTTATACAATTTTACCATAACCATGACACACAAATGTTTTATATATGCACTCGATTGATCTCGACGAGAGCTGTTGATTAAAACTTAACCGAGCGTCGTAGCTACTCCGCGTCAAAAGTTATACTTTGCGGAAATTATGAGACACGCTGAAACGAATTCAAAAAAGGCGGAGCATTCACCCACCTTCGTGCGCGTTGCTTCGCAGTCCTCACTCAACGTAACAAATTCTTTGATACTTTAGCAATCGAGTGGTGTAATTGAATTTTAGATGTATACGATAGATTCGGAGCTGAAATGCCAAACTGCATCTCCCGATTTTGCTATCATTAGATTTTCTGGATTGCCCACTATGGTTGCAAATTTAAAGACGTATTCATGTCAAAATAAAACTAATCACTTCCTTGTTTGTAATCACAATTAAGCGCCGAAAATGGAGCAAGGAAGTTGTTCCGTTCCCCATCTTAGCATTACATGCATGGAGTAACGGAGCAACTGGTGGATATGCAGCTTGTCACATCCGTGTGGGGTACGGAACATGGCCCAATATTTATCTTTCATGTATGCATTCACGGAATATACGAGTACACTAAACACTATCGGGATTATGCGTCTCTGGACTTACATGACCCGGCGTGTTTACTCCAACTTCACATTTCACAAATGCAAGAATAACCAAAATATAGGTAAAATTCAGAACAACCAGCTACTTTATATGGCACTCGCAAGGCTATTCAAAGTAAACAAACAGTAGTTTGGAACCATTGGCTTGGCGTGACATCACGTCTAATGGTGTACATTATCTAGCATATCGTCAAGTTGGTGAAGGGGGGGCTACCAATTTTGTTTGATCCCCTCGTGAATCCTCTGGGGTGGCCTGGGCGAAGGGCCCATTCTATTTTATATTTTGAACCTAATGGCTGAAGGCTTTAGGTACATGAACTGAAATACAATATCACCATTTACTACACGCCTAAACATCGTGAATATTCCTTCACGAACGTAACGCGATAACCATGAATCATTTCGTAAGAATACCTTCTTTCATTTCGACACTTAAATGTGGCATGTTTATTACTTAGACTTTTTCTTCTAAAAGTATCATTCATCTACCACAGACCGGTAGAAGATCTTTAACCCAATGCGGAAAATGAAAAGTTCACTCACTGTGTGTAATATTATTATCAACTTTTTCTGTTATTTTACATTCACCTTAATGGCAATTTTTTCATCTGAATTTTATCTTCAGACCATTCAATTTGTTTCATATGATGGAATTATTTTCATTTTGTTCTATGGGCGTACTTGAGTCTTTGGTTCTGTCTTTTCTGGTTATGTTTACATCGTCTCACCGTTTGTTGTGATTTTGAAATTGTGTGTGTGATGTCATCTGTGAACGGCGATATTTGGTTAAATTTCTCATTTTTGGAACCTGTAGTGCATATCATATGCGAACTGTATAAAAGTTTTAATGATTTTCTCGGCGACAGTTTGAATTTCAATTATTCTGCTCCTGTATATTCCCAAATAGAAACTTTCGTCGTGTTCGGAAATTGGTTAACATTCGATGATTTTCAAATTAATTTATTAAAAGGCTTTACTTTTTTATTCTGTACAAATGCGTTGTTAATATTTATTTCTTGGAAATATTATGGGAAAAGGATATCGGAGAAATTTATGGGGCCAGGTAAAGAGCGATGTTATCAAATTTATAGCAATATGTTGTTAGTAAAGATATCAGTACTGAAGAGAAACTCTTTTAATTTGTATTTCAGTAACACCCAAGGCGATTGAAGAACTGAAGAAAAGTGTCTCGCTTCTGAAACTTCCCAGGGAACATACACCCAGGGTGTGAAAATTTTGTTTGGCGACTGTCATGGCTGAGCAAATTAAGAAGTTCTTCCAGAAGAAAAAAACAGACGCGAAGTTCAAGCTAGCAGGGCCGGGTCACAAACTTTCTGAAACAGCGGCCCGCTCAGAGCCGCAGTCTGCGAAGGACGCGCCCGGGCAGAGCCGCGTAGTTCCGTCGGACGAGGCAAAGCAGGCTGCGGCTGCAGCGTTGGCACGTCTTGGTGGGCAGAAACGAGACACTGCTGCGTTTAACACGTAAGGACGTCGCGAAATACATACCGTTTTACATTTGAATGTCATATTGGCGAGAGGGAATGTTACGTGATGCTTTGAGGGCGTGGGACTTAAGTTATTTCGCGTTTCGGGAAATTCATCAATGTATCAACCGGTGCACACCAGATGTTCCGAAACTATTGTTTTATTCGAGTTCGGCTGAATCGCTGTACCATCCACATGTTCGGTAAATGTAAAGAATAGCGGCTTTTCCGAAAATAGAAATAAAAAACCCGAAAAGTGCTATTTTTCGACTCTACTAATTACACAGAACACGAATTTACTAACGGTATTAATGTATTACGCTTACAAACCACAAAAACCATAGTGCGGAGGATTATGAAGATCAGGGAAATTGTGGGGTAAAGTCACTAAAAATACACCTCAGTTTAGCATTTGCCCACCCAATTTCGTCATATGTGCCCACCTAACCTAACTGCACGATGAGTGAATGTCTATTTTATATTTTAAATTTAACCTAGGATTGTTAGGTTTTAATCTAACCGGGGATTATAGGGTTTTTCTAACCTAGGATTGTCGGGTGTTAATCTAACCTACGATTTTATTCTAATCTAGGATTTTAGGGTTTTAAAGTAACAATAAAACATACAGGAAGTATATGAATTAACTCACCTAGGTAGGTGGCGGGTACAATTAGGTAATTACCCATTATCTACTAAAACGTCTAAGTAACACCCGCCACATAGATGACTATCACGCACAGAAGCACTCGTTTTTGCACCCTCCATTTTTAAATCACAAACCTTCGTACGGTTGGGTTCAGACATGTGCAACACACACACCACTTGCCACGAACCTCACTGTCTCACATCTAAACTGCAACTAACATACGGTTATGTCTACACATCTACAGCCAATAAGGTGACGGCGAGATATGCATTTGTTAACGTTACTACAGCATTACTTCACCAAACATCATGGCGTCCGATGTAAATAAAGTGTACAAACTGCTTTTATATTAACTATTTTATTTTAGACGTTCTGCTAATTTAATCATTACGCCGTCCTAAATATGAAACAGGTAAGGTGTGCAAAAGCCATATATAACTTTTGTGGGTCTACTATGTCCCCTTCAAAAAAGCCCCTATTCTTTACATTTACCCAACCTTGCAAACACACATACAAATAAATAAAGGGTAATTATCCAGTTTAAGGGCTTTTCTGTGAAAAAAAAAAAATCCCAAAAAGGGGTATATTAACACTCTACTGATTACGCAGAACACGAATATACTATGGTCATTAACTTATGACGAATTTCGTAATATGTGCCCACCTAACCTAACAGAACCTAACCCCATGATGAGTGAATCTCTATTTTCCATTTTTAAACTAACCTAGGATTGTAGGGTTTTACACTAACCTAGGATTGTAGGGTTTTAAATTAACCTAGGAGTGTATGGTTTTAAACTAACCTAGGAGTGTAGGGTTTTACACTAACCTAGTATTTTAGAGTTTTAAACTAACCTAGGATTGTAGGGTTTTAAACTAATGTAAGATTTTGGGGTCTTACAGTAAACTACGCATTTAGGATGTTAGGGATTTAAAGGAACCGTAATACACCAAAAGAGTATCAATTAACTCACCTAGGTAGGCAGCTGGTAGAATTCCTCTGTCAACTGCCAATTCAACTTTACCTCACTCGACGAAACACCATGTTCCACTAACATGCCACATACGCAAATATAACACCTTAAGTACTCGTTCATAGCCGAATATTACGCACTGAAGCACTTGTTAATAGGCTAATATAACTCACAAAAGCTCTCTTACTTGCTTTCTCTGTTTTAAATCCGCCAGATTGGAACATCACGACAGACACCGGAAAAATCACAATGGCTACTAAGCTGTTTGAAAAATTGTTTGTTAAATCACATGTAATGTGTTGCCGTGACGTAACAATTTCTTCAAGCCAATAAGGTGACGGCAGGAATCATGACGTAACCAAACATAATAACGACTGAGGTAAACAAAGCGCCGAACAACTGGTACTTTTAACAATTTAATTTAATACATTCTACTTATTTTAACATGGCCCCCTTCTGAATATGAACTAGGTAAACTGTGCAGAATCCATTAATGCTACTTTCATTTACCTAGGACGTTTCCTTCAGAAAAGCCGCTAAACTGGATAACTACCAAATGGGAGACTTTATTTGTATTTTAAACAGAAAGAGTATGTTAATGAAAAAATACATTAGCACTGGTTTTCATGTGCTATTAAGTTATTTTGCATGTATTAATTTATTCCATTCCAACCTGATCGGAAATTCTCCCAATCTGTTTACACCGGTGCACACCAGAACACTCACCACTTGTGGATTCCAAAAACGCAGAATATTAAACATTATAATTAAAATTTTGCAAATTTCTGGCACTCAATATCGTAAATTCAAGGAAGAGCAATTCCAGGCAGCAATTTTTCCAACTTTGTGAAAAAAAATTTTGTCATAATTATATTTTCCTGTCGACACGTTCTTCCTCCCTAATTTGTATAGGCTACCATGCTAATATAATGCATATTTCTGGTAAAGTATTTGTTCACGTAATTGGCAAAAATTGTCTAAAATTACAGTTTCTTAAAAAAAAAAAAAACTATATTTCAGTCAACAAGTTCAGTTTAAATTATGCACTCTCAACAACTGACGTCTCGGCAAGGTTAAGATAGAGCAGTGACCGAATGTAATGAGAGAAAATAGAGTACCCTGAGGAAATTCACAGACAAATGGCCATGTATTGCAGTGTTTCTCATGTACAAAAGTCAAGGGTTAACACTGCCATTCACAAATGTGGTGGGCAAGTTGACTGACCACTACACTACCATTGCCTCTGCAAATGTTTGTTGTTACATTCCATTAGACAGTGTGTGCAATAAGAAGTTTACAAAAGAAAATTGCCAGTACAAATATTAAAAAAATAAGTATTGTGCTTAGACATATGAGATTAATGTTATTAATGTAAATTAAATTTTGAGTTTGATTATAAGAAGTTTCAACAGCATGTTTTCTGCTGTACTTTATAGTAACATTACTTTAATTAAAAATTAATTAATTATATACAAAAATTTATGTACTATGGAAACTGCAAAGCAAAGTGGCTGATGTGTAGTGACATATTTACAGGGATGATAGGTCATGTAACGAGGAACAACTTTTGTCAGAGATCGGATGTCTGGAGATGCCCCGTGTAGATGTTAGGCATCGTTGTACAACATATAATAACGCTCTTGGCAGGTTGGCAGTTACCATTGCACACAACAGGCACCAGCTGCCTACCTCTCAGGGCATAGTGGTATTTTATGTAGTACTGTAGGAGTGGTGGTAATAACAAGTATGTAGACTTTGTAGGTTGCAGAACTTTATTGACTGCCTGTTACCAATTTCCATATGTTAGCCCAAGAAAGATTTCAAACTGGTGGCCTTCCACTTGATTGTAGACGTTGCAACGCCAATGCTTTGCCTGGCAGACCCTCTTGAAGATGTCAAGAGAGGGTATGAACTGCAGTACAAGCCGGCTGTATTTGTTCTACGAGAACGTCGCGGTTCTCCTCCGGTGTAGAGTACACATAACCGTTGATGTGGCCCCACAGGAAGAAATAAACTGGCATGAGATTGGGTGACCATGGTGGCCATGGCACAGGGCCGCCTCTCCCAATCCATTTAGCCCCAAACGTGTCGGTGAGGTGTTGGCAAACACAACGGTTGAAATGCAGCGTGGTGCCATCATGTTGAAACTACATGTTGACTCGGCTGCACATCTAGCGACTGGGGTAGCTCGTTTGTCAAAAAGTTGTGATATACCTGGCCGTCTTAATGAGCTGAAAGGATAATGGGTCCAATAACTTGTTCGTGGACGATGCCAGCCCACACGTTCACAGCAAACTTTGCTTGGTGATGTGTGGCCACCACTGCACGTGTATTTTCTTCTGCCCTCAAGTGGCTGTTGTGGGTATTGAAAAAGCCATCTCTTCTAAAACAAGCTGCGTCTGTAAACAAACTCACACGGTGCAAACTGTGACCCGGCAATGCACTGCTGTATAAACCACTGTGCAAACCACATACGGGGCTCGAAGTCAGCTGATCCAAGTGCCTGTACCTTTTGCACTTGGAGTGGATGTAATCTGTGCTTTATGGAGCTCTCTCCACACGAAGGTGTGGGCTGTGACTTCTATATCTATATCGTGAGCGATCGCACATGAGCTTGTGGACGGGTTCACCTTAACTCTGTCCAGTACTTCCTGTTTATAATGCGGCATACACACACTTCTTGCCCTGACGCCCTCATGTGGTGGATGGAAGGTCCCATGCTCGCACAGTAGGCCTAACTGGTGGTGTATGTGGAAGAGAGTGTGACGTGGCTGCAATCTGTTGGTTAAGTGTTCCTGATAAAGATGTGCTGCTACGTGCCCACAGTCTGTAGCTTCACTGTACAGCATATGCCTATACTCCAGTTCTAACAATGAATAAGCATCATGACTAGTTTACTGTACGAAGTGCGGTCTCAGTGAACACGCAACTACTTTTTCGACTCAGGCAGCGATGATGATGCAAATCTGTGTAGTGGAATGTGGTTAGGGAAGGGCGTAATGAACTGTGCATAGCACTTGCAGTCCAATGTGACACTCAGTGCTTCTTATACTGTCTACCTCTGTGGGACAGAGGCGAGGCTCTGTCACCAGCCCTCATGTTCACTAGCTACTGATGACTGCATGATCAACAGCAGGCATGTAGTATGCAAATGTGGAATGCCTACCTCCCAGGTGTGTGGAACATTTTACGATGATACCTGGTATCTCCAAACATCCATTCTCCGACAAAAAATTGTTCCTCATTACATTAACTATCACCCCTACAAGTTTGTTGCAGTGGTCCTGTGATATCATCTATACCGGGTGAATCACCTAAAATTTGCACTGCAAATGTTTCTGTGATGGAAGGTGCTATTGATGTACTGGTTTCACAGAATTGTAGTTAAGACAAGGGCTCATCATTGTTGTATTGGAACGTATATTTCTGGAACTAAGTTACATTTTTTTCAAATGGAACAATGCCTATTCACATCAAGAAAATAAAACTAAAGGAAATTAGAATTGTGAATGATTGTGTTTGCTGGATTCTAGTGCAAGTAGTTTGTGTGCTATAATTGACAATGTTAAATACCTAAGTTTGTATGCTCCATTTAACTGTACCATATATCATCACTCTCTTAAGTTATACAAAAGTGAATAAACAAATTCTTTGAATTCTCAAGAAGAAAGAGAAAACAGTAATTTACAGGTTGTGTTCAAAATTAAGACCGCCAGCTACAATACAAGCTTCCAGTCGTTCATGTAAAGATTGTTGTACATGTTGTAGCATTTCAGCAGAAATTTCAGAACTGGCAGCTGTAATACAGGATGAGTATAAAAGAATACCCCAACTATGAAGGTCTATAATATCAAAACCAAACAACGTACAACCTTGATTGACCGACATCTACGCGATAATCAAACTTGTTCCACTCTCTTGTTAGCATGTCCGGTGTTAGGGTTTGGATGGCGTTCGTAACTCTCAGTTTGAGGTGGTGAGAGGGTAGCGAGCTCGCATTCGACACATCCTGCATACTAATTTATCCTTCATTTTTGCCGAGATATGCCTTTTAACAAGCCTGGCTTCTCTGAAGTAATGACCAAGTATTCTAAAACTGAAACATCTATATAGCCTATCATAGTAGGTAGGAGCTCAAATGTTGCCCTAGGCAACCAAATAAATGAACATAACTCCATAGAGAATTTTCTAAATACTCCTATAAATGGAAGGCTGGCCTAACCTTATATTTACAAATACTTAAGCATAGAAAGCAAAATTCAACTAATTGAAAAAAAAAAAAAAACTCAAATAAAATTGTTACAAAGTTTTAATAAAATTTTTTTATCATAATAATTACAAACAAAATAATACATATCCTGTAATGTTATTACAACACAATACTTTAGGGATCCTAGTGTTCCTTTATGAAAAAGGGCCTATGAGATGATGGTTCTCTATTCCACACCACACAATTACATTCCGTGGATGTTGAACGTTCCATTTGACGAAGCCAATGGATATTGTTTACTGACCAATAGTGCACATTTCTGAGGTTGGCTTGGCCATGATTTGTAAATGTTGCTTCATTACTAAACAAGGTATATATGACAAATCTGGTGTATCATGTCGTAATGCCCATTGCGCAAAAGTTAACACAATTCTCAAAATGGTTTCCATGTAGCTCTTGATGGAGAGAGACATGATACGGATGGAACTTATGATGGTGCAGAATGCATAGTACACTTGCCTGACTTATGCCACTCCCGCTTGCGATTGCACGGGAGCTAACTTGCGGATTTACTGCAACAGCAGCTATAACAGTAATTTCACCCCCTTCGCAGGTTACTTGTTTATTTCTGTTACATTCTCGAGGTGTTTCACTTCTTGTTTCCCGTAATTGGTTAAAGAGGTTTGCTAATAATTGTCGTGATCAGTGACATCTATTGGGATATCGTCAGCATACACATTACAAGAGCGAACAGAATTCTTACTACATTCACCATACACCATAAGCATGTCTGCTTTTTTCATCTTCCAGCACGTCCTACATCTAGGTAGTATGAACTATCACAAAGTACTGACAAGGAGGTCCCAATGCAATCAGTGTAACAGAAACGGAGTCTAAACATAGATATGAACATTGTAGCGTAGTGACTAAGCAGTTAAATGGATTAGACCACTGTCAGTATTAAAAGTGTCATATTACGATAGCTTATAAACTACTAGCACTAGAATACTGCAAAAACACCATTGACATTCTGTGAAACTGGCAGTTTTCTTTTAATTTCCAAAATATTTGCAGTTCAAGTTTTAGATGACTCATCCTGTGTATATATGGAGTCCCATGGGGAAATAATACTGTTGGAAAGTCAGCCGTATAGCATTATTATTACTGAGATACGAGTACGGTTATCAGTTTTTTAAATGGCATCCTGTATATATTCATCAAAAGTTGGATGAAGCTCGTCAAGACCTATTCAAAAATTTATTACAGTATAGCAGTCTAATAAACAGATCATTAAAAACCGCCACAGACATCGGGACTTATAAGGGTTTATGAAGACCCATTATGTGAAGTCTTGTGGCAAGATTGTGCTGCATGGTACAGTACAGTATGATGTTGATGCTCTGCATTTGATGTAGAAGTGATGTAAACAGTGCAGGTACCCAGAGTTGCATACCCCATTTCACAGTGGTTGCGCTTAGAGGAAACAAAGGAACACACGTGATGTGACGATTACTTAGTCCGTCATCCGCATGCAGTCGAATACAGTACACTGCAAGGTGAGAGTTGTCGTAACGGAAATGTACCTCAACAACCAGAAGGTAGAACTGCTGCTCAACTATGGAGAATGCAAGTTAGCAGATGAATGTGTTCGTATTAGTTTACAGTACATCGTAGTTCATTCAGGTGAGTTGTAGTGAAGCACACACACACATACAGAGTTCTGTTATTACCATTATCACTAGCTTGGTTTGCTCACTCATCCATTCTGTTGAAGGTCGGCGTAATGCTAGTCATGCGGGGCAACCCCACAGAAAGCAATACCCTGACAAGACTTCACCATCCAGATGATGTTTTCCTGTCTCGTTGTGAAGTTTTGTGAAACCGGCAATTCGAACTCACAGCAACCCAATTGTCATAGAACTCGCACAGATGAAGCTGCTGAGGTTGTTATAGCAGTTAATCCACACGTCAGCACACGCCAACTTGAAGCCGAAATTGGCATTCCGAAAACGAGTGCACATTGCAATCTTAAGTGTCATACGTTCCATCCCTATCATGTACACTTATACACCAAAAACTCCATGGGAATGATTTCCTGAATCGTTTAGAGTTCTGTCAATGAGCACAGCATCAAATTATTGCAAACCCGTACTTTGTTTTGGATGTTCTTTTTACCAGAGAATAACTGTTCTCCAACTCAGGCCAAGTGAATGCGAGGAACGTGCATTATTGGGCAGTCGAGAACCCACGATGGCTTCGACAGGTGGACCATCAGCGTCAATTAGGCGTTAACATCTGGTTTGGGATGATTGGCAGTGAGTATGCCACCTTCATACAAGCAATTCTTCCTAGTCTTCTGGATGAGATATTTCTAAGGAACAGAATGAAAAATGTGGTACCAGTACGATGCAAACCCAGCACATAATGCATTGTATGCACGTCGTGCTATGAACCGAAAATATCCTGGTAGGTGGATTTGTGTTGGAGGACCAGTTCAGTGGCCTGTTCTGTCTCCTGACCTTAACCCCTTCGACTTTTTTCTTTGGTGTTGCCTCAAAGGCATCTATCGAGATATTCAAACAACTCCATAGAACATGCAGGAACATATTGTGCTTGCTTGTAATGCTCTTCAGCAGGCAACACTGGAGGAATCAGTGTTGTCATTCATCCAGTGACTGAACTTGTGTATCGCTGCCAATGGTCACCACTTTGAACATCTAATGTGAATGTTCTACCCCTCGCAGTACCCATATGGATAGTACTACAAACGAGCAGTAGAGATCCCACTTTCTGCGTCATATTTAATGTTCATGTTATGAAAGTGTACGGTGTGCTACATGTTTAAATAGGTCTTAACTAGCTTCATTGAACTTTTGACAAATAGATGCATGGTGCCATTTTAAAAACTGATGTTAGTACTCTTATCTCACTAATAAATGGGGCCAAAGTGACTGAGCGGTAAGACTGCTCGCCTTCCACCAAGGCAACCCAGGTTCAATCTCCGGCCAGTTCACTTCAGATTTTTGCAAGTTGGAATTGTGCTGGACGATACTGCTGGTCAGTGGGTTTTCTTGAGGATCTCCCGTTTCCCCCACCCTTTCATTCCAGTATTGCTCCATACTCATTTCACTTTGCTCTCATCGGCTCTCAAAACGTTGCTGTTAAGAGCCGCCCAAATCTCTTCACTCGATCACTAATAAATATTGCTATAAGGCTGACTCCCCAGCAGTATTATTTCTCCTTTCCAGTTATACAATTATTGTATGAAACACTTTTTCATTTGGAGCCCTGGTATATAGTTATTGTGGGTCGTCAAAATAAAATGGAACAAACTGTATATGTGTACGAAAAATTGCAGTTTCTATCAATTGTAATAATGAGTAGAGAATCTGTGAGCAGTGCACCTGCTATGGCATAATTTTCCTCAGTTGTGAGCGAGTCCACTTACTTCTTTCCTCTCTGGGATAACTTAAACATATCTGCATGAATTTTATTTTGCTGTTTTTGGTTTTTAAAAGCACAGATCACATTTGTGTAAGTTTTTTAAAAATACTTTTGGTTTTCTTTAAGAATTCTGAATAACTTTTAAACACTATATTAATCAATTAAGTGTGTAATGAATTATTCAGAACCTATTAATGTGTTTCATTAATTGTATGCTTATGATTTAATTACTAGGTGACTAATTAATTATTTTGTTTCGATTACCATCCCTAGTGCATATGTTGCTTTAGTAGGCATGTATTGTAAAACTGTAGTTTCATTCTTGGTTTCTTTTTATTGTCAAATTGTATTCTTGTCATGAAACATAATTTACACATTGACTTCTGATATTTAAATCTTCAACTGAGTGCCTTGAACACACTCAGTAATTATTTTTGCGACCATATTTACCATTACCAAGCAGAATGTTTTCATATTCAACAGTTTCTCACCTTAAGTATTTTTTCTAAATCGTCACCTTTGACCACAAATCCAAGTAGATCACTTAAATGAAAGCAACCATACTTCTTCCATTGCAGAGCATCTTAAAAATAACTTTTTATCACCACATGGATTATATAGTCTGTTCATGGTATCTTCACACTTTTTAAATCACCCCATTTATGATGTGCTTGCTTGTTTCCTAAATATTTCATATACCTAACACAAGTGTTGTATACAGATAGCCTGAAAGTATAACTTTAGAAGGGCTTCAGGGAACCATGAATGGACTATATATTAAATGTGATGGTTCTGCTCTAGCATTACTTGTGCAGCCAACTGCACAACTGCTCATTCTGCAAGGGACCCGAGATGGCATTGTCGACAAAGCTGCTATTCCTTTCTCTATTATCTTAAATGATGGATGCAGAGTGTGGCATGTTTTATTCACATTTGTGAATTTATGTAACATTTGAATAATATAATTTGTAAATTCTTTTGTAATTATAAAGATCAGCAGATTTTGAAAGATTTGAAAAAAAAATGTAAACAATTAAATTTATTAACAGTACTAATCATTGTGAATCATAATGAAATAGGCACATTGTTACATTCACATTACATACTATGAATTGTGTTAATGGGGAGTGGTATGTAGATCAGGGAACAGGAAATGTATAAAGTTGTGTACAAATGTAGGAAACAAGTAAATCAGCATACTCTCAGTGATCGCTATTGCTCGTGCTCCAGGAGCAGAGTGGCACAGATTTGCATGAATTCACTTTTCTGGAGCTAGTTGACAGTTGGTATAAAATCCCAACAGTTGCAAATATCTAATAAACAAAGTAAAAAAAAAACCTACTACTGTCACTAAAGTTGACAACAAAAACACTGAAGTACTCGTCTCGTGACAGAAAATGGCACATCGTCAACATTCAACTCAAATAGTCATTGTGTTGGTACAGTGTAAGTAAACAACCCTTTGTCAATTTACAAACCATTTCAAACCACGTGGCTAGCAAAAAAAATTTCTGAATATTTTACTGCACCTTGTACTAGTAAGTTTCCTAAAAGACTGTCGCAATGAAGCAATCACCGTCCATGACCAATTCAATTATCATTAACACTGTGCTCTACTAAATACTCAAACAGAAAAAGCCAAATATAGGTCGTAACTCAAAAATTTGATACTTTCATGTCCAGATCTAACCATTCTCAACTTCCGACTCACTAGAACATCCACACACTATTTAAATATAATACTTCACACTGTCAAATTCAAAAAGATCCATGAACGCACGCACCATGGTCTGTACACAAAATCTCATCTATTCTAACAAAACTTATTTAAATGGCTGTATGTCCACGGAGCCAATTATAAGGAGCTGGCACTTTTTCAGTAAAGTAAGCTTTGGAAAAACTAAACAACTACTTTCCTGTTTCTTAGAAGTTTCATTCAGTGAAGCCCCTATTCTTTGTGATTCCCATAATTTTTTGTTTAAGGCTATGTTTGCTTGGTAATTAATGTCCAATGCTCTCAACTTTTATGTTCTCAGGTCGCTAGCAGCTATTAAGGCCCAAGTTCGCAAGGAGTTAGAAGCTGAAAATAAGCAGACCGCAGAGAAGGAAGCAACACCCAGTGTTTCTAAGAGTGATAGGAATGATGATTCATCATCATTTCTGGCTGTGAATGGGGTGTTTTTTAAATGCCCTATGGTTGGTAAGTATTGATCATCATATAAGGGTCTTCTATAGGTTGATGGTAGCTGGTGATATGGTGCTGATTCCTGAGTTCCTGTGTGTACTATGTATAAAAAATTGTAATATTAAGGCTACATATAGGAATATAAACATGTAATCTACAATAAGAGTTGATTTTTGCAGAGAAGAAAGTAATTGAGCAATGAAATAATTAGTAAATATATAAAATGAGATAATTAATTGCAATATTTAGAAAAACCAGTTTGATAAAACATTAATTATTAACAAACAACTGTATGGCTAAGCAGAAAACAATTACTTTGTTAATTGATAATTGTGTAGATTAATTTCACAAAATAATTTGTAACTGTGACATGTTTAATTAATAATGCAGTGAAAATCAAAATATAATTTTAGTGTCAAGTAGAAAAAAACTGAGCTGTAATTATATTGGGAGTCTGTAAAAATAATGAGTCAAAAATAATTCTACAGAGGCTAAATGAGAGGTTAAGAAACGTTCAGTAACATTAAGAGTAAATTTTATAGCATAGATTTTTTTAAAACTAGTGTTTCAATATCTATACAGTCAACTCGTTTTTAAGACTCCGGGAAAAGCAATCCTTTCAAATTAACACAATTAACAACTTTTTTTTGGGGAACCATGATCAAGAATTTAATTGAAAAAGACCTTGTAATAAAGACCTCTTCGAAATAACATCCCTTTTCCTGGGAACCATGAAAGGTCTTAGAATTGAGAGAGTTTACTATACACTAAGGCAGGATTTACATTAGTCCATCATGTCCACCTGTCATGCGTCCGTCAGTCATCCATCCATCTGTCTCCTAGCCGAGCGATTTACAACCAGTCTTCGTACGTCCGTCAGTTCATTGCTGCAAACTAATGCAAACAAAACTGTTTACAAATAGAAAAAAAATCTTATTAAAAAGTGAATATTTTTGGCATTATTGTGTTTGTAAGTACCCAAAATTCGCTAACACGTACATAACAAAAATTAATTGATGTTAAACAAAAATATTAAATAGCATATAAATCATAATTTTATTACTTTTACTGTAGCAAAGAAGGAACTCATGTTTGCAAACGTAATCATTAATAAATCTTCAGAAAAATGTAACGTAATTTCATTTTACAGCTACATAAACATATGAAAACAAAAGACTGCCAAAACAAAACATTGCCAGACTACACAGCTTTTTAAATAACTTGGGATGAACGGGTAACAAAACGTGCAAGTTTAGAAGGCTGTAAATTCATCCGTCCATCCGTCAAAAGTTAAAGCTTGCCAAGGATTTGACGTACGGACAGATAGAATTAATGGCCACCTCTGCTTGGCTGTTGGTCACGTGATTGATGGACGGACTGACAGGTTGTTGTAAATCCTGCCTAATGTGAAATACAATTGTTTTATTAATTTTTAAGTGAAATACCGTTTCCCTGATATAAAAATTTTGTATAAGTACTTCTTTTTTTATATAAATTGAAAATGTGGCTATAAGCAGTGAAGTAGCTAATAATGGAATTTTACTTTCCTATGTAATGTCTCATTAACAGATTTTTTATTTCAGTTATTGCTGCAGTCATACGCACTGCACAAAATTACCATGCTTGCTCAGACTACTGCTAATGCACTCTCTTCTGTTCCTCTTTCAACCTTGTTCTCCCCTGAACTAAATTCTATTTCTTAATTTATTTACAATGTTATAAAAATACACACAGCTATTATTTACAACATTAAACTAACTATCTCTACTATTAACTCTTAATATTCCTACCAGTGAATGCAATAGTTAATGCCATTCTCAGTTGATATTAAGGTACTTATCACTGTCTTTATACTAGCTGCAGTCACTTAATCCTCTCATATTAGTTACCTGTACATGCTCAAAATGCCCACTGCTATACATTTACAGTACACTCCCGTGTATTCGTGCTTCACTTAACCGGTTTTCGGCTTATCCGTGCGGCTTTTTGGCATTTTTCGAAGTCTACTGTAACTTCTCCGGTAAGGCGATGCTGTAACGTATGTCGTTTAACAAGCAGCGGTACCATGTATATCTATCGCTGTGCTGCATGAGCTGATGTTTATCTCTTTAAAGTGTCAGCCTGTCACAGAGACCTGTGCAAGTCATCCATTTCCACCCATTGAGGCATATATCTGATCACGTTCATCTCAGTTACCACTCCAACACCGCGTCTTGCAATTTTATTGATCGCTCGGGCACGGTTGTTGTTCACTGTTAGTAGGGTAATTTTTGCAATGTAAACAAAGCATAAAAGAACAGTTTTAACTGTTGAGGAAAAGTTAGAAATAATGGAAAAATTTCAGACTTTTTCAAGAAAGGCACGGTTTAAGTTTTCTTACATTTTTTTCATATCAAGTGTTGAAATGTTTACAAAAAACCTAACTGTTAAGAATTTTTAAACTTTAGTGTATGTGTGTGCTTCTGCATGCATGTGCACACGTGCATGTGGGTGTGTAAGTCAGTAAAATTTAAATAAGCTCCTAATAATTAAAGATGTATAGAAATCTAAGACATTTCAACCCAGTCTATTGAGACTGAATGTGAAAGCAGCCTACACTTATTGATAGAGACGGGTGCTTACATTTTTATAAAATTCATTAAGGTTGTCACGTATTTTGAAATTAATTAATTTCAACATTTTTAAAATGCGTTTTCCTTGTTTTAGCAAAAGTTAATGTTAGGTTCTGCATTTGTATTGTAAGGGTTATTTTTTTAATGGGGAGTGTACTGTATTGTTTAAATGCCAGGTTGCCTCATTTAAAGTCTTTACTGCATTGCATTCTAAACTTTCAACTCACTCTCCATTTCAAGGACGGGTCTGTGTGCACGTTGAGGAAGCGACACACACACTACGCAACACTTATCGCTCCATGCCGCCCGCCTGGCGCCAGTGCAGGCTGTAAGCCATGTATACTCTATGCGCCGTGAATTACACTACACTCAGTGCAACATAAATATCAGATAAAGTATCGTGTACTGTACTATATACAGTACAGTACTTTAAATGCGTGATTTGTGTTTACTTTGAAATGTATAATAGGTACTGTGTTTTATCATGATTTTCGGAGCCAATATCACTTTTCCATTAATAGTAAAAATGTGTAAATTCGATTATCCTGGGTTTTTAATACAAATTCGCTTATTTGTGTTGTATCTGGCTGTGATTAACACAGTTAATCGGGAGTTTACCGTATACCATTCCAAATATCTGTCATCATGCATAGTCCAGCTGATCAGCCTCACACTCTACGCTGGCTGGTCACTGTGTCGTTGCTTGTTGCTGTGATGGTTCCACACATGAGGTACTAATTGCAGTAAGAGACTTTATACTCTTGACTTTGAGGCATGCCGCAGCATATGTAGCTGAGCTGACCTGGAGACTGATAAAATATTGCTTTCCACTGGTGGAATGCAAAATTTGCGACTCCATTGCTCTATGGTGGGATTAAATACATATTAAACTCCATTTGAGGTAATGGCTGTAAAGAATACCTCTGTATCCTTTACTTTGCACTGCATCAATGCAAATGTCTGGTGGTCATATTTAATCGGGTCCCTGATACAAAAGGTTTTTCGCACATAGTCATTCTGAATGGAGTGAGCATGACCAGAAAATTTAATTTACACTTTGACTAACCATGTCATTCAATCTACCAGATTTGGGAGTGGCTTCAGTTCCGATAGCCTTATTGTGACATGTGTTAGTGTTTAACAGTCCAGTTGTAACTCTGCCTTCCCAATACCAGTGATTTCAACATATGTATGAGGGAGGAGTGGGGAAGGACACAAGGTGCCACATGTAGCACTACTGCATTATATACAATCCCTTTGGTTGAAATGAGTCAGCAGCTTATATGAAAATACAATTTTGAATTTCGGCCCCCCCCCCCCNCATTACTTAATTTTTTAGTTACCCGTGGCGCACAATGTAAAATGAAATTATGCAATGCAGGACAGCTCTTCATTGTGAAGTGTGAACATCAGTGGTTTTTATATTTTTATCATTGGTTGAACATGGTACTGTAAGACCTTGTTGTAAAGTCATGATCAGTATGAATGTTTATTCTTTTGGTATTTGAAACTGCACAAGATAATTATGAAAATGTTGTGTTCAGACAAGCTGGCATTGTGCATGTTACATCTGGACAGGAGTTCACAGAACATGAAAAGAACACATTTCATGTGCCATTGCTGTTTCTTTCAGACATTTCACATTAACTTATAATTGAAAAATGAATCGTCACACATCTGGTTTTAATTGAAGACACGTTCATCATGAGAGAGCAATATAAAAAATACCAAGTGACGTGAAAAAAAGTATATTATTTATTTGAAAGTTTAAATGTATCTTCCCATGCAGTTTCCGGGAGTGGCTATTTAAACTTCAGAACACATCCACTAGAGGAAAAAATGTACTTTCATTGGCATTCATTTTCAAAGTTTGGTAATCCCACATATTAGTTGTGTGATAATATGGTACTTTCCTCTACCCCCGATAACTATTTTCATCTTGCATCTCATAAAAGTGTGTTACATAATTTTTAATTAGCTGTACATAAACTATATCAGCTCTAAAGTATTTGTAACAAAAACCACATACTTAGACTCATTGGAGTTATGCCACAGTCATTTTCTCTGACCTTCAAACTCTTCCAAATATGGGTTTTTAGAAGGGGTCAGTATTTCAAATCTTAGTACACAGTGTGTGTGTGTGTCTCTTTCTCTCTCTCTCTCTCTCTCTCTCTCTCTCTCTATATATATATATATATATATATATTTTTTAAGAAAAAGTTTTTTTTCTCTACAGGAGTGATGTTGAATATAACATAACATACACCTTTGGTATATAGAAAGATGAGAAGCACCAAAAGTATAACAGTAATGAAAATGTTGTGCAACCAGCAGGCAATGGCATTAGGAGTGTTAAGTACTGCATGCAGAAATAATACATTTTCAGGTCCAGAAGTTCTGGCAAAGGAAGAGTGGAATGTGAAAATTCGAGAGTTCCTGTACGAGCAGCTGGGAGAGGAGCGTGGCCTTGCTGCCGCACTGATCATACACACCCTCAACAAAAACAGGGAGAAAGTAAGTACATTAACAGCATTTGGTCACAAACCACGAGCTAGGTTTGGTATAGTGTGTGTTTGTAAAGTTGGCAGGGGCATGCAGTTTCCTTCATAACCATTTGTTTATTGGCTGTATAACGTGTCAGTTGCCACCTTTATTTATGGTGTATGCCACCCAAGGACAATACATACGGTGTGTGCTAATGGAAGCACGGATGTGATGTGAGCACTGTTTTGTTTGGGGTGCGCCTTCCCTACTACTGGTGCTCAATCAGTCATGGTTCTCTCTTGACATCATGTTAGGTTGCCCGTGGTGCTTGTGTGGATGTTGCTGGTTCTAGGGAAGTAATTTGTTAGAGCAACCTTGACTGGTGTTGATGTGGCTCATGTGGTAGACTGCAGTGGTGGTGGTGGAGGGGATGAGGCTGGTGGTGTTCTGTCTGGTGACAGCAGCAGCTTTGCAAACTCAAGATGTGGAGGTAATGCCATGTTACTTATCCTTCCATCTGGGCAGTGGTAACGGGACAACTGGGAGCCAGTCCTCACAGTATACCCAGTGTATGCCTGTCCTGGGGGCTGATTACGAACAAACTGCAATGACTAATGATTTATTGTTACTTCATGACGTGTGCACTCATTGATGTCATGCTTCCTTCTGCTGAATTTCTTTTATAGCCATGACATAAAGAGTCAATATGGTGGGCACGCAAGTAAAATATGCCAAACCTCCTGTATATTTGTTTGAAAGAAAATGTTTTGGGTCTCTAAACTGTATTTCTATGCTAAATGATGTTAATGCTATCCTGAATAAATTAACACTCATCTAATAGCTCAAAATATCAATAATTATATAATATGTAGATATAACTTTAAAAATAAATTTGTTTTTGCATTGTTATATGCAGTATACACTTATTTTCTTCTAGGGGCCGTAATTGTTGTTTAGGGAAGTAAAATAGCATACAGTTACGTATGTGTTTGCTCACTAATTTTAAATACTGTCTATCCAGTGTTTTCCTTTTTTATATTTTTTTTAACAATTTATTAATTAATTTTGTAACTTATGCATCTGTTAATAGTTTATGTCTAGCACCCATTTTTCTAAATGTAATAATTAGGGGCAAGATTTTGTGGTAATATTTTAAAGCAAATTTAATTTCCAAAATTACCAGATTTTGAAGTTATCTGTTTTATTATGGAAGACTCGTAAATTGAAACTGACTAAAATGATGCATTGTTTACAGCCAAAATTTTTCTGTGTTATTTACACAAATTTTATTATTAAGACTTGTTGATCAGTTAACAATAGTTTATCCTTACATGCACATTTGTATTTAAAATGTTTAACATTTATGTAACTGCTTAAACTAAAAGTAAGCATTTTATTTGAACAAAGATAATGTGGAGCTTTACCATAGGTTTTAAAAAAAAAATCACTCCTTGGGGTTTTAAATTTTTTCTAACTCATGTTGAGGTTCTGGGACGGTTTGGATTTTTTGTCGCAATCTTACAAGAGTGGCATGGATATGGTTTTATAGAGAAGAAAACATTCCATCCTGGAAATTGAAACTATTTTTATATTTCCTTTTACAATTTTGCTTTTTTCGTTCAATTATAATTTTCCTCTTATCTAAATAGTATCTGATACCTACTGCTGTTATTAAGTAAACCAAAATTATAACCTAAAATTTTATTTTTTCTTTCATAATTTGAAAACTGAAATTATTTTTTTATCACTTGGTTTATATATTTTTGGATACAAATTGTTGGTCATAATTTTGCAGATAAAACAGTGTATTTTGGCTATTTTTATTTTATTTTGTGGTTTTACTTAAATATTGGTGTTTTGTAGTGAATTAACTTGCATTTTGGTGGTATTTCAGTTTTATCACTATTCACCATATATGTAATCTTGGCCCTAGTAATAAAGCTCGATTATTTGGACAGGTAAGTCTATTGGATGTAGTTTAAATATAATTTTCATTGTATTAGCAATCATCACAGAAAACATAATACGTGAAATTTTTTGAGTCCATAAAGCAGCATTACTTAACTCTGGACTCCCTGCAAATTTGAACAGTTTTTACAAATAGTGTGCTGATTGTGAAAAAACAGTACAATGTATTGTTACGAAATCAATGCTCAAGTAAAATTGTATACTCTCCGTGAATACACACACTTTGAATCACGTAGTGCAACTGCGATCACAGCCTAGTATCATCAGGCAGGTTATGAATGCAACATACCGAATCTGTATGCTAACAAAGCTAATTCCTCTATCGATAACAAAATTAAAAATAGCTAAGTAAATTAAGTATTTTTTTTACATAACAAATTTGCTACGTTTGGTGTTTGTGAACATCCCGGCGACGAGTGAGCACAACACACAATCAAAAACAAACACATTCCAAACAAAAAACAAAAAATATTTGCTGGCGTGTTACGAGTCGTTTTAACCAAACCCATATTATAAAACACCATGTTAGATCTTAGTTAAATAGTTAAACATTTGGAGTCTAATTAAACATTCACAGTGTACTAGCTTATTTTTACATGGATGTTTAGGTTATGTATATTGAAACTCGCGTCCCATATCAGCCAACAATCGATACTTGCAACTTATAGATGTTGCTTCCATATAAGACAAATTCAGTGCGCACAGTTTACAGTAACTTCCTAATAGTGCAAGTTGCAACTAGTTTTAGTTAATTTTCACAATAAATATGTAGTGTTAACGTTACATAATATATGACGTACAAACATTTTTTTAGCTTATAAAACGATCGTCGATCGTTGAAATCTGTGAATAAACGAAAGAATCAAAATTTTCTCTACAATATTTGATTCATCAAATCATAATCGCATATGTAAAGAGTCGATACAAAGCTTCTTGCATGAAACCCATCTTGTATTTTAGTTGGAGCAACACATACAGACGTGAACATAAATTTTTCCCGAAAATATCCGGAAAAAATTATTTCCCGCCCGACAAGAAAATCGTTATGAATTCCCAAAATTTTTTTCGAAGTTCGGGATCCCGCACACCCCTAGTTTTTAGAATGTAACAAAACTTGCTAAAAAATAAAACTACCAAATCGCGACCAAACTGAAGCTACTAAATACTAATATACTAAATGGTAAATTTGAACACGGCCAGTAGTTTTATTTTCAGATTATTTCCGCATCTTATATTTTCACACACAAAATAATTTTCCAAGAGTGATTCATTAACTGGCATAAATAAAGTAATTTTAACCTTTTTTTTGGAGGTGATAGGTTATTTATTTGTAGTAATTAGTTCTTGTTGCTTCGATTCTTGGTCTTCCGATACTCAATTATATGATTCTTCAAGAATCGTGGAATCGAGTGTGACATCCCTTANTGTATATGCACACACACACACACACACACACACACACTTCACCCTTCTTTCTAAATTCTTGATGTATAAGTACAAAATATGAGTTCATAAATAATGATAGGTTTAGCAGCCATTTAATTAAAATTTTGTAAATAAAATATTTTACTAACAAAAGGAATGGAAAAACCATTAATTTAAATTTTTGGGTATTATTTTACATACCTCTAGGCTAATATATATATATTAGCCTAGAGGTAATATATATTAGCCTAGAGGTAATATATATTAGCCTAGAGGTAATATATATATTAGCCTAGAGGTAATATATATATTAGCCTAGAGGGGACCAGCGCGGGCCCTCGGACCATGCACCGACCTTCCTTCTTTTATTGTCTCTCTAGCCCAGGGGACCGCATTTGTGTTGTTATCTCTATAGTAAGGGACCGCATCGGTCCCAATGAATAACATAATACTCTTGGTCCATGGAATTTTTTTAAAAATTCTTTTCCCTATTACTTTACCAAATGTTTTTTAAATGTAATACTATATTCCCTTGCTAATTTACATATATTTTGGCTTTCATTTACTTAGTTATTTATTTTAAAAACTTGCTATGATTGTTTTACAATGTTACAAGTATACATATATAAAAAAATTCGGTATCATTTGGAAATTGGAACAAAAAATAATGCACAATAAAAATATGTATTATTTATAATGTATTTTATTTATTAATAAACATTTTAAAACTTTGTTACTAAAACAATCATTTTTTATTATTATAAAAATATTGATTTTGATTGATAAAAAAATTTAAAAATAAGTTCAAACATTATATTTTATAATTTCAAAGTTATTTATCTACAATGTTTTTCGGCAAAACACTCCAAGCGATAATGTGGATTTTGTGGACAGACATCACAATACGTAATTATTTTCTTCACCTTATTTTTGGTTATTTCCCCTTTTTTCTTTTTTCCATTGCACCCTACATAGTCTTTTCTTATTTTGTGGCTGACACCTTCTTTTTTTACTAAGCAGTGTGTGATGCTTCGACGAAGAGGGGTTTCAGGAATTTCTACTTCTTTTTGAAGCAGCGTCTTAGAGACTGCCACTTGAAAATAGGTTATACGTTGTAATTTTTTAATTTTGAATTTCTTTATATAATATATGCACATTTACTAACGCAGTCCCTAAAATGATTTTGATGGCTATTTTCCGATACCACGTCAACGTTCTCCTCAAACAAGAATTGTAACTTGCCATCTGATCGGAAAGGTCTATAGAAGACTTCCCCTTGTTGTAGTCCATGATAGCAGTCGTTTTTTCTACCAAGCCTCTTTTCCCGTATCACCGTCTCAGTCTTGGAGAAGTGTTTCGTGGAGAGCATCAAGACGTCCCGTTTGTCCTTCCATTTCAGCACTGTAACACCTTGATTGTTTTCCCTTGCTATAACTTCTCCTTTTTTTAAATTTTTTATCAATAACTTATTTAGGAAGCCCTTTTCTATTTTTCCTAAAGGTTCCTAGCAAATTAGTTTTTTTCTCAAGGCATTTGTTGGCAAGCTACAAACTTGTGTAGTAGTTATCTGTGACAATTGTCCTTCCTTCATCCAGAAATCCCTCTGCTAAATTCATCACTACTGAAGTTGGACCTGCCATCTCCTTTTCTCTTTCTTTTCCAGCATATATTTTAAAATTCCAAGTATAGCTCCCACCACAACACAATTTAAAAATTTTGACTGCGTATTTGCTTGCTTTATTTGGAATATACTGTTTTATAATGAGTCTTCAGCGGAATGGTACAAGACTTTCGTCAACGCAAACAACTTCACCAGGAACACAGATTTTCTGGGAATTTTTTATCAAATGTTCTGATAAGCTTCTAATTTTGAAAAGTCTGTCATCTTTCGGGCACAACAAATTATTAGCAAAATGCCATGAACTCAACAGATACTCAAACCGGTTTCTGCTCATTGTTTTTGGGCAAATTTAATTTTTGAAAAACTCATCTGTTGGACAATAATGGCGCAAAGAAGGAAGCCGCACTATTCCCATGTAAGCAATGAGCCCCAAAAATTAATTCATTTCGCCTACATTGGTTTCTCCATGAAAGGAAGCCATTGGTGTGGCTGACGAGCTTGGGGGGTGTTTCTGCAGCATATATATATATTAGTCTGGTCTACCATCAATTTTATCAAATCTGCATCAACAAATGCTGACCAACAGTCATAAGGAGTTCCATTCTCGAGTTCAGAAATTAGGTCTTGCGATATTCCATTCGGGATTTCAAAATCAAATTTCATCTGCCGTCCTTCTGGATTTGTCCAAACAATATCAAATTTGTCACTATCACGCACAAATTCATCTGGATTTGGTTCAGTTTCAGTGTTTGGCACTTCGTCACCTCCACTAACCTCAGTTGCTGGAAACTGTAAACTCTCAAGTTCAGCTTGTATTGTTGTTGGAGACGATAAACGACGCTCTGTCCGTGTTAGCACTATTGGTTGATGCATCAGGAACGTCCAGTTCATTGCATTCACTTCCATCAGAAAATTTAGGATCATCAGATAGATCACTGCCTGTAGACTCATCAGATGCGGAAAAGAATAAAAACGGTAAGAGATAAGAGAACCACGCTAATATTTTTATGAAAAAATACCGCCTACTAAAAAAATATTGTANAATAAAAACGGTAAGAGATAAGAGAACCACGCTAATATTTTTATGAAAAAATACCGCCTACTAAAAAAATATTGTGCTTACATAGATGATGAGAAGCCAACACCAACTCCACCAGCTTACGTCCTCGAGAAAAACCACTCATACTAATATGTNATAGATGATGAGAAGCCAACACCAACTCCACCAGCTTACGTCCTCGAGAAAAACCACTCATACTAATATGTATTTGTATGAAGTAAATATTCAAAGACCATAACAAACCGAAGCCAAAGCAATACTGAATGAAAATGGAGGAGGGAGTGGAAAGGAGCGTAGGAAGGGATATTCTAGGAAGAGGAAGGATTAGGGAAGATCGTTATTTTACCTGGTCCAACAGACTACCCCAGGGTCATTGTTCTGGGTATTTTACTGTCAACTGAATTCTAGTAGTAAAAGTTTGTAAAACACTTAGTAATACTGCTGAAGCAGGTTATATGTGTGTTTTCCAATTTGTTTAAGTTTTATTTTTACGTATACAGTAGAGCACCCCTTAACCGGAATTCCCTCAAATGGAACTCCCCTTATCCAAAACTAATTTTCCAAAAAAAAATNACAGTAGAGCACCCCTTAACCGGAATTCCCTCAAATGGAACTCCCCTTATCCAAAACTAATTTTCCAAAAAAAAATAAAATTCAAACATTGCAAAGTTGTGCCTTAACTTTCCCGTGCTCGCAAGATGTCTTTCATTGCTCACACCAGACTAGCACGATGAAGAGACAGCCGGCCCAAGTGGCACAGCTACAGCCGGCCCAAGTGGAACAGCTACAGCTATGCTGCATAATGACACATGCCATTGGTTTTAGCGGTGCGACTTTCAGAATTTAGAGTTCTAACGTGTTAGTGTACATGTACCGTATTTTGGCATGTATAGACCGTACCAGAAGTTTTTGATGAAAAATCAGGGATAATTAATATTTCAAGTATAGGCCGCACTGCATTTTTGTATTCCCGTAAATATTGCTGGGCCTCTTCATGCTACTGCGGCAACGTCAAACTAATAAATTTGCCATTAAATGTTATCGTTGCCGTGCCGCCTGGCCTCCGCCTGCTCAAAAGTGGCAACAGCGCAGTATTCCACGTAAATAAAACATTTGTATATATGTCAAAATGCCTCAAAACAGCATTTAACTTGCAGAACACGTGCGCCGTGCGTATCCTGCCAGCTCGGCCGACTGTTGCCGGGCAGGCAATGGTATGGTGCATGTGTGCGTGCGGTTTCACACACACACACACACACAGAGCTATTGCTGGCTGATTCATTCAACCAGAGAGAGAGAGAGAGAGAGAGACAAACAAAAAGAGGAGGAAGGAAGGAGAAAGAAAAGAAAGGGACAGAGCAAGCTTGCTTGGTGCTGGATGGCTGTTGCTGCTGGCCGGAGAAGGGGGGGGGCTTGATAGGAAGGACGCCAAGCGAGTGGGTGAAAGAAAAAAGAGAAAAGAAGTGCGCAAGCGGAATGGCAGCTAGAGGTGATACAAAGCAGAACAGTCGAGGACAGCAGGCTAAAGTATGCTGCGACCCGTACGCGTCTAAACACACGTGATGAGCTATTCATTTCTTATTATTTTTTTGACTTCCTTAGAAACTAAGTTAAAACATTTAAGTGTATTTTTCGTTGACGAATTTCTGAACATGGTTTAAGAGGAAATTTTTTTTTATGACACGCACCCCACTTTTTGTCATTTTTTTGTTTAAATGTGTGGCCTATACATGCCGAAATACAGTACTCTTCCAGAAGTTTTATCAGATGCATGTCAACACAAACAGTAACATGATATCCAGATCTCGCTTACTCAGGCAGTGGCAAGCGGAGAGATAAGAAACCCTGCTAGAAGGTTGAGAATGAAGGTCATTAAGGCAGCGTGGGGAGTTTTATGACTCACATTTCATAAACAGAACTTAGTGTTTTTTTAATGGTTTTGTAACTTTAAGGATAAAACTAATAATTTACACTCATCGATTTCTTAAGTTAAAATTATGTGCCACATATACACGAGTTCAGACTAAAAATGTGTTATTTTTCACACCATCCCACCCTCATTTCCCATAACCGGAATAGCCCTTCCCCCGATTATTCCGGTTGAGGGGTGCTCTTCTGTATTTATTTTTACTTATATGGAAGTTTAATTTTTTTTTTCTGAAAGCTTTATGCTTTAATCAACAAGACCGTAAAATTTCAGAGAGATTGCACTCTGTAGGCAAGATGTGACTATTTTTGTAATAGAATGCAGCTTGCAAAGATGAACTTGGAAACAATGAGACATTGCAATTCACTGAAAGTTTGAAAAGCTGTTTAACTAAAACTATATGGGCTGAACCAAAAAAAAATTTGGGAATTAACTCACCTTCATGAAGAGTTTGACGCATTACGTGTAGCTGGCAATATACATATATGCATCTACGACTTCAACTCAGCCCATGGGAAGCCATGACACCCACGCTGGAGATAGAACCCGACTGCCACGCCACGTCCTGAAGTTTGAGCACTACACACTGTTGCCAGTAACAATAAATACGCATGTCAATAACGCGCCCCTTCCTCACCTCCTGAAGAAGCCGACCTGCACCTAAGCGAGCACCGTGATGCCACCCGCAACACAGATGTACCCCTCTTCTAAACCTCGCCAAGAGAGTACAGCAAGGGATGACGCTGCCCACACAGGGTGAAGTCGGCTATCTGAACATGCTCGAACAACCCAAAGGATACAGAAGGAAGGCTCCATTCAGTATTTAGGGCCGGATGAGTCCCCAGAATGCCAGTTAATGTAGAATTGTCATCGCATTGGCTTCTTCTGCTTTGGCAACTCTGCAGCTCGCCCTTGCCATGCTAGGGCTCTCAGCCTCAACCATATCGTCTATCAGCCAAGCTTGTTTCAACCCCCGAGACACACACTTCACTTTGGAATGCTTATCCCAGTCCCTTGAGTACTACACTATGTGAGAGTAGGGTATTAGTCATTCTCACAACTGCTTTATTAGTTGTTCTATATTTTCCCTTGCTTTAAGAGGTCCCCTTCACCTGTTAGTAACGTAACTTCCGCCGGTTGCCTGGTAACTACGAAAGCCTAGGAGTTAGTACAGATCACCGTGTTTATTCTCCTGAGAATAAATACGTTCAAGTCGACGTGCTACTTTCTAATTCCAAGGGTGATTTGTACCTATCAACCCCCCTGTAAATGCTGTCACGTCGAAAAACACCACACAATTTGCTTGCCACCCATACTGTGGGACCAGTGCGCAAAGGCACTTTGTGCACAAATACGGTAGAGCCCCCTACTAGGTATGCTCCACGAGGAAACAATTGGACCACCCAAGTCGGCTAACCCACTCCATCCATCACGTGAAATTCGCTAGTTGGAGTGACATGCCTTACAAGGTGTGACCCAGTAGCCTCTGAGCGGCTCACGACGAAGCTTTAGCACCACCCATATTCAGCTACCCCGCTCCTTCCACCATGTGAGATTTGCCAGTTGGAGGGCTAGGACTGATGTGGCATGATGTTATTGCATCTGGGTGCTCTAGCTAGGGACTTAACTGTTACCTACCTCTTACTTGCTGCGACAACGATTAGTACCTAACCCCATGTGATTCATCCAACGAGAAGGGACTAAGTGGGTCGATAAGAAGGCATCTATGGCTCCTACAGCCAACCAATTGCCAGGTAACACATCCCAGTCGGCCTTCTGCCTTTCCTCCATTCGGGATCGGGTACAAGCCTCCCGCCGACTGCAGGGGCCTCACTCCTCAGTCCCTCCTAGTCATTGATTCGAACCACCCCAGAAGAACAACGGGACACCGCATCCAGTCGTCATCCACCTCCATCTCGGACTGCCCGTGGGACTGGGTCTCGCCACCTGGAGCCCGGTAGCCGTAGGACCATCCAGCTCCAGCAGCACACCAGCCGTCCCCGGATGGGGCCCCGGAGAGTTGTCCACCGCAGACTTCCAACAGTCTTCTACAACGCCAGTCTACAGGTGGTAAGTCAGCATCCACTGCCACCCATGCCACCTTTGATGCCTACATAGCTTGCCGCTGCCTGACCAGGCCGACTTTGTACACCGGCTCCCTCCGAGCTAAGGCCCATAAGGCCACCCAGGGTTCTCGGCCTGAACCTGCATAGAAACTATCCTGTGGACCAGTTGACGCGTCAAGCATCTCGACCATCACGCATCAAGTTTGACTGGAAAAAGTTCTATTAAGATCTGAAGATGTGGGTGTCAAAATATTTTTTTTTTTCGTTTAATTGAGAGGGAATGACCCTTAACAAATATGAAACCATTTGTCATGGATGAAACTGTGACAAAGCAGAGATTGTACTTTGTTTACACTGTTTTATAATCTCAAGACTTCATTAAGAGCTATCCATATCTCTATTTTACTCCCTCAGAAATCTGTAATTTGAAATTTGGTGGAGAATAGTCGCACTGAGATGGGTACATCTCTCCAGAAGGTAGTCTATAATAATAACAATAATTGTAACAATAATGACTTAGTTTCTTCTCTGTGAATTGATGGCAAGAACTGACTGGGGGGGATAAGGTGAAATAAGAACGTGATTGTCAGTTTTCTTCAGGCAGTGTTGTAGTTGAGAGTAAATGTGGATATACGCCATATACCCTGTGCATAACCATATACATTACATTATGCCTTATAACTAATTGCGTATACCTTCTGGTTTTGTATTGTTAATAATTTTTGTTAAATAACTTTGACTAATTTATTAAAATACATTATTATAATATTAAAATGCACAGTCATTTTCATTTGTTCTGTATGTCAGTCTAAAAACTTTATCATAGCAGAACTTTATTTTAAAAAACACCAATCTACATCACAACCAAACTATGAATTTGGTTGTATTCACTTCACTACAAAACATATGGAGTTATAGTGCACTATTAATGCAAGTTATTGTATGTTTCATTCAAGACATGCAGCGGTAGTGCAAGCTATAAAAATCTTTACAGGCAGTGCTGTATCAAGGGTATAGGCGGGCAAAATGCCCAGGATTTGTCATGCTTTGACTTAAGAGTATAAAATTTTGGTACTACAGCATTGTATGATGGCAGATGGAATGTTTGCCTTTTTAAGTTTGAAGATTTACCTTCTTGAAGCAGTGACCAGATTGTGGTCATTATTGACATGTTTACAGGTTATTCATCTTGTTCAGGCAGTTACAGTTTGTTCTGTGTGTTGGCATTTCCCAATCATTGGCATAAGAAATGGATCATAGAAAGTGTATCAGAATCAGGTTGTGGTGTGGTAGCAGATGCAGTCTCACCACAGACGTCATGTCATGCTATCATTGGTTTATTAATGGTCAGGCATACAGCGATACGCAAGTGTGTTATTAGTGGTCAGTGAGATTTGAGTACCCAGTTAGGCCTTATGTTTTGCTTCAGGTGTGAAGGTCTGTTTATCTGTCCTTGGCATGGAGATTGAGGTGTGGCTGATGTGCTGCCCTTCAACCCTTGTTGCAAGTAAAGTTTTTGTTTTGATGAACGGCTGATCTTGTTTTCATGCAAAACATAGACAGAATTAAAGAAATAAGGGTGTTCTGTGTGTTGTGTCTGAACTAAAATTGGTTTCTGCAGAAGAATGTGATGGATTCATGATGCATGTGGACAGGTGGAGCAGTGCGTGGAGACACTGTGCAAGTACTTGGAGAACATAGTGCACAATCCGACGGAGGAGAAATACCAGAAGATCCGCATGTCGAACAGGATGTTCCAAGAGCGGGTGGCAGGCATGGAGGGTGCGCAGGACCTGCTGCTGGCAGCAGGGTTCCAGGAGCAGATGCTGCCTCACCAAGACAGCGAGGAGCAGTTCCTGGTCTTCTTCATGGATAATGTTGACAGCCTCGACACCCTGCAGGTAGCTCTTTGTTCAGCTGCCTTTTTCCTGTATCCTGTAGCATCACCTGGGATGTACCTAACTGAGACAACAGATGGCAGCAGAGTCCTCACATGAAAACTCACAATTATTTATGTGAGAGGAGTGGCTTTTTTCTATTTTATTTATATACATCACATTTTGCAAAAAAAAATTTAAAACACTTTTTATGCAAAATTTTTTTTTTCATTTTTCTATAATGAAATACATGCTGAAGTTCATTATTAATTTGAAATTTGGGATTTTTTATAAGGGCTGTAGGTAATGTATACTTAGTTTTTTCGTATTACTTGATCAATTGTCCTTTTTATAACTATTGCGTTATATTTATTATATTTCTTCAAGTAGTTCATTCACAGTAATTATATTGACTCAGCTTATGAATTTTACAGAGCTTATGTATTATCAAGAATAAAGAAAATTATGCAAGAGTCTAGAGAAATTCACTTGCCCAGTGTATGAGCTATGTCTTAATGTAAACTTCCTAATCTGAAAATGTGTAGGCCTATATTTATATTGACACTTGTTATGGTTTTACTTGATAGGTAGCAATGTGAGAAAACATAAACTTAAAACATTGCAATGTTAATTTACTACTAGTCTCTTGCAGCCTATGTGCAGTTCCAGGTAACTTGAGGTTAAACATGGGCTTGAAGGTAATTTAGTGCTCTTTCATTTGTGAAACTGATTTTTGTTACGGCAGTGATTTTTTTTTTCTATATGAGTATTGTGGTTTTGATCAACAAAGGCTTGAACTTTGATGTTGCTGTAATATTAGGATGTGGAGAATTAAATTAAGTATTAAGGAACTCTCTATCTTCGCAATGATAAAAGTGATCGTACTTTCTTTGAATCTGCGAAATCATAGACATATGTAATTGATGGCATCTAAATTTTGCTGTCTTCCCACATGTTGATGTGTGTTCAAGGTCCTTTGTGATGCCCTGCGTAGTGCAGAGCCAATAACTTTGGAGTTGGATCGCAACCTCCAGGTTCTGTTACCGTCGCACGCCACTAACAGGACAAACCTCCCACCAGAATTCTTTGCGCTCTCTGCAGAGGAGCTGAAACGCGAGATGAATAAGAGGTAATATAGCAGAAATATCTTCACTTGTTTGTATAATATTTGTTTTAATTACGTCGACATCATTATGCATTGCTGTTTCCAGCCTTCAGCCGGGTCAGTATAGCGAAATGCCTCCATCTATTTGTATCTCTCCACCACTCTTTCTCTTTGATCTTACTCCAATATTATCCCCTTTCTTGTACTTCTGCCATCATGTATTCCTCTCATCTCCTTGGTCTATCTAGGGGCCTTCTTTGTGTTTACATATTTAATTTACATCATTTGTTTGGACAGTTTCTCTCCTCTCATTCTCTGTACTGTATATGCACACACCACTTCTTTCTAGCTTTTTCAAAATTTTCTCATTTAAATCTTGTACTCTGCTCGTGCTTCTACAACTTCATTTCTAATTGTGTCCAATCTTGTTATTGTCAGCATGCTCCTTATAAATCTCATGCTAATTACTGCATGTGTGGCAATCTGTGCATAATATGACCTCCACAACACTTCTTTACACTTTAATGACACCTCTTGTTTCCATACTAGTTCTTTCACACATCTATAGAAGGCATCTCCGTGTTGTCCCTTCCTAAATATTTTTTCCCTGTTTCTTCTTCCAGCTTCCACTATGCTTCCTAGGTATTAGAATATTTCCACCTGTTTTAATTCCATGCTGTTTAGTTCCACGTATGTCCTAAGCCCCTCACTTTTCCATGACTTACCCATGACCTCACTATTTTTGGTGCTGATAGTCATTCCACATTTTCTCACTTCCTCATTCCAAGTCTCAACTTAGCATATTGTTTGAATGTATACTTTTATTACACTCACTTGTAAAAGTTAAGTATTATCATGAAATGAAATGCAAAAGTAAACTACATCATATATCCTGTGCTGTCTGTACAAATGGTGTGCATGTAAACTGCAATATGGTAGTGATGGGTCGAGTCTCAAAAAATCAATTAGAGTCAACAGTGAACGACTCGTCAACTCGAGTCGAGTTTTATTTACAGCAGACATTGAGCTACTAAACATGAAAGTCGAATCATGGTGCTTTTACGTTATAAACAACAAATATTTGCACCTAACAAACAAACACCTTTGGTGTCTCGTGAATCAATAATTTTACACTGCTAAACCACTTAAGTTGTGCCGGAATGATAACAATAAATCAGCTTCTAGACATTAGACATGTGCGAAGACCTTTTTTTAAATACAAAGTTAAGTCAAAGTGAAGCTTACATCATGCAAAGGAATTTCAAAGAAAAATCGAAGTCGAAGGATACATATATAGACACACACACACACGCACGCGCACACACACACACGCGCACACACACACACAGATAGAGAGATATATATATAGAAGGTTACAGTTTTCAAGTTTATTCAACTCATTTGTACTGTATTGCCAAAAAATATGTATGCCTACTAAAAAATGAGCAATAGAATATAATAAAACATATCCTAATCTTGTACTGCTAAAAAATGAAATATTAAAATATCAAATCTACAAGAAAGTAATACAGTCTACTCCCTATCTACCATTTTTCAGGGGACTGTCAAAAAATTTCCATACATGCGGGATTTGAGTAGATGAGGGTTCTGACATGTACATCAATAAAATACAACTTCTGACCTTGTTAGACTTCATTTTGAGTATAATGAGAACTATACATTATCTGTGAATAAAGTTTAGCTAATAAACACAATAAAAATGAGAATAAAAAAAAAGTAAATATGTATTAGTATTCATGTAAATAATACATTAAATAACATTTCACCTCAACTCGTTTAAATAAAGAATATAACATCTCAAAATACAGTTTATAATTGATAGTAATCCTACACCAAATGCAAGCCGACCTAAAACTTTCAAACCCTCTGAAATGTGAATGCAAGTCAAATTTTGAATGCCTCGCTCGCACTCGATCAGCTGAGAGATTATCAGTCGGGCAGTGTGTTCACTGCAGCAGGCGGGGAAGGCAAAGCGGCGGGACGATTTCCCCTTCTCGCCGCTACATGTTGCCTGCACCTTGTGCACATGGCAAATGTCTGTCTTTAAAGTAATTAATTATATTTCTTCACAAATGAGCTTGTAATTTTGAAACAGAAATGAATAAATAAGGCGATTATGATTTATTTCTTCACGCCTAATAATTAATCATTCAAAACCACGTCCTATGCGTTTTCCTGTCAGGAGTTACGCTGCATTCGGGCTCTGTGCTTATCCATTATTAGACGACGAAAGATTTTGAATAGGCCCTTACATTTTATCGGTTTATTCAAAAGACATGTGTCTCTTGAAATAAATTAATATAAATCCTCCGATTTCGTCGCAGTAAGTTACCAAAAATGAACTTTACGCTTGGTAATAAAAGCCTCTCAATGTTCAAACTATTTTTGGCGACAAGGGTAGGTCAAGTATATGCTTCTAGAAATATAATTTTATTTATGATGATGCTGTCCACTGAGTTATATTAAAATTACGTTTTTAAATCATGTAGATTTTACGCCAGATACAATGAAATGCCAATTTTACAGGAAAAAAAAAGACCTTTAATGATAAAAGAAAACATCTTTGCAAATAATAAGTTCTTGTTGAAATGTATTGCATAAAATTTTCAGGTGAAACTATTTTGAGCAACGGATAATCGTAATAATATTTCTACGTTCGCCAGGCGCAGTTTATTTGCTCTGCTTCTGGCGTGTGAAGGCAAGCATGCACGGCTGAGAGAGAGAGAGAGAGAGTGGACGTGCTTTTTTATTTTGTTAGACAAAAGTTTCCCCTCTCGATGGCATATAAGGGGAGGAAAAAAGGCGCGGGACTGAGAGAGACAGAAAAGGTGAGAGAGAGGATGCTAGGTCGCCACGCAGGTTGCTGGGTATCCATTTCCCCTCTTGCCAGGCATGTAAGGGAGGTAAAAAGCCAGACTCGCACTCGCTCCACGCCGCAGATGTGTTGGGGAACAGACAACTCTCCCATAGACTATATAAGAGAAAGACCTGTAAGTAAAGGCTAACATTTGGTACCCAAGAACTAATGCTAATGTCTGCTATCTTTTTACATTCCACAGGAAACTTTCAAGAATAATCAATTATGTCAGTTATCATATTACAAGAATAAATTCCTTTTATTTCATTCAATTTTTTTAAATTTCTTTTTCTGTTAAGGTTTGCAAAGAGAATTACGTAACGGAATTATTCAAGTGCCATTTTGTAATTTGCACGTTTTTTTTAAACTTTCAAAGATAAACTGCAGAGATAATGAAAAGTATCCATAAGCAAGCAAACTAAATTACCAACCCAAAATTTGTTGCTGTTGTATAGACTTCAACTAAATTACAATAAAACGCACTTTGCAAATTATAATATAGTATAGATGAAGCCTGAAACATTACTGTGCAGCTCACCCGTGAAAGTTTTACAAACAAAATACAGTAAAATACACTGAACACGACCGTTACAGAAATTAATGCATCTTCTCCGAAACACTACAAGTGGTACAGGGAATGAATGGCTATGGTAACATGGAAGTTAGGTTTTTGCTTTTAGCATACATCGTTAGAAATATTTGAAATATATAACAAGAAAGCTAGATAAATTTTTTTTCGTAAAAATAGCACTTCAAATTAAATTACATGTTTATAAGTTTTTTTTTTTTCCAATAAATATAAATAAAAACTCCGGCAGTCACGACAGCGTTTAGAGCACTATCTCTTTAAAACGAAAGACTCTGGCTACTAAATTGTGTCTGTCAGTAGCTGTTTGTCCGGGCATTAGCTCCTCCGTAATTTCCTTCCATGAGATTTTGCAAGTGAAAGTGACAAAAAGATTGGGTCTACCATAACTCCGTACATAAGCGAATGCATCCTAGGTGTATTCGTGCAGGTAGCGGGGGCTATTGACGAATGAAGATGGAAGAATTACCATTTTACCTAAATCACTGAGGTTTACATTAGCATCGCTATTAATAGCATCTTGCAGATGTATGTAACTCTCAACTAGCAGATTTTTTTGATTTAAAGAGATGTAGCAGAGGCATTCGCTTTCTACTTTGATATACATGTCGACCAGAAATTGATGAAAAAGTTGTCTGCATCACGCGAAGAGGTTGAAATCATTCTCTTGCAACATGATATGATACGCATAAAAATCCATACAAGAAACTTTTTTGTTTGGAACAGGCTGTTTTGTTATAGGATTAATGAGTGGAATTTCAAAATGATATCCCTGTTGTCCCTTGCTATAAATCAACGGATATTGCAGGGCGTCATAAAACTTATGAGTGTCGGCTATCCGTGTCAACGTATTGTCATGTGCTCACAGGACAATGTCTCTTGATGAGAACTGGTCGCCGCTCACCACTACAGCGATTTCATTAATTAAAGGTGCATTGTAGCGCCTCCCATGCTCTCCACGTGGAGTCCAACCACCATGGATGACTACCTTAAAATCCTCTTGAGGCAGGTTCTCTAAAGCGGTTTTAAATGTGTTTATCAAGATGTTGTGTTCATGCAACATTCTTTGAATTTTCAACACCATGTCTTTTTCAACTCCTTGAATAAATTGGCAGCAGCGGTTTGTTTCAATTTTTTTGTTACAAATGAAATATACCTGCAAGAATTTATCCTGTTCATTGACAACTGGAAAAAGTGCACCTATTCTATGATAAACTTGCTCTTGAGCAGTAAACGTTTGCGAAAATCCGGGCATTATTATTTCTCTGTCAACTCCAAAAGATGTCATTTGGAAACATGAGTTGTACTTTCTGATCCTATTTAAAAAGTGCCGTGATTCACTAACGTCATACAAAAAGAGAGTTTTCAGAGGCTTTTCTGGCTCACCAAGTAAAGGAAGGGAAATTTTCCCTCTGGAACAGCACATCCCTGCGGTCTCATCTTTCCATCTCAAAGTGATATAAAAGTGTTTCGGATGCCCTTAAAGCAGCCTGTCGTTCTGCTTGTTCTTCCAGTCGAAGTTGGGTCTGAACAGGCGTTTCGGAGGCTCTTAATAGGGCTTGACGCTCCGCCTGTTCATCTAAATGCAGCTGCATTTGTTCACACATTTCTGAAGCTCTCAAAGCTGCTTGATGCTCTGCCTGTTCATCTCGACGGAGTTGAGTATCGGTAGGAGTCTCTAATATCCTGAGATGTTCCTGGCGTGCGGCCTGTTCTTTGAGCCTTTCCTGAATCTGAGCAGACTTTTCAGCGGCTCTGAAAGCAGCTTGTAGCTTTGCTTGCTCTTGTCTTCTCAGTTTGGCATCTTCTGAAGACTGTTGCGATCAAGCAAATATTTTTGCTTGTGCTTGAGACGAAGCTCTTGAATGACTTGATTTTTGTTTGCGAGGCATTATTTATTTTACAGACTATGAAAAACTAAACAAAAAAAAAAGTAAACAAAAACAAATACCAAACCAACACATCCAATTCAAAGTGCAAATCAGTACCAAAGGTCAATCCAGACTAATAAATTGAACAATATTTGAATATTCCTAAACAACAAAACCAAAACGAAAAGCGAATCAAAGGAAACCAAAAGCAAATGCTATCAATTGAAACTATTTGAATGCCATTTATTGTCAATTTTTAAAACTACTATTGGCATGTCATTTAACATAGAATGATTAAAAGAAATTACATATTTAGTAAATTTTTTGAGATATTTTCTTGCAATACAAAGTAGCCAATATCACCTTTCAGCCCTCCACTTTTTTCTGTGCAAGAAATTACGTTGATCTGTTGCGACGTTGCATTGTTGACGTTGCATTGTTATTCCGTTTGTGTACTTTTTCATTTTCCAATAAGAATTTCCACGAGGGAATGAGATACTTTCTCGGGATAAAAAGTAGCCTATGTCACTTCCCGGCCGTCCAACTATCTCTGTGCAAAAAATCACGTTGATCCATTGCGACGTGAACGAAGGGCAAACAAACACACTTTCGCATTTGTCTTTTGAACTTTTTGGAATTTCATATGAAACTGTTTGTATTATATAATTTATGTTAGTAATAGGCCTACTACTAATGTAAACTAATTTTAAATAGGTAAATTTCACACCCTCCTATACAGTATTGTCTGTGACTACAAGAATCACAATTTTTGGAATCGAGAGTGGTATCAGTATCGAGATTAAGAATCGAGGAAATGTGGAATAGTAGTAGAAACTACTCCCAACCTTTTTTTCATGGGAGGAAGTTATAAGGGAGTGGTACAAACTAGATTTTAACTCAAAAATTTTATACTGAACTTGACTTTACTCAACTCAATTTTCATACGACTTGAAACTCTACTTAACTTGACTCGAGAGTTCACACAACTTGACTCGACTCTATTCGAAACTGTAAAAATCAAATTCGCCCATCACTACAATATGGTGTTATAAACACTATTATATGCAGATAGTGTGTAGTGCTACGTTAGGTGGATCATAACACAGCAGGTAGTGTGCTATTCTCGATGTGCAAATGGTATATATTCAATTGCAGTAGCTCAGAGATACCATATCAATAATGTTAGATAAGCAGGGTTGCCATCACAGGTCTGGAAAACCTTAAAAACTTGGAAAAGTCAGGGAAACTATTGAATGATCCTGGAAATTTAAACTTGCTATACACTTTAAAGCAACAGATTTTACGTGTATTTTTAGCATCCAAAACATTCTCATTTAGTAGCCTAATAAATTTGCGTAGAAACTATTTGGCATAAAAAATAATTGTGCTGTGAGAGAAATGGCCTTGCAAGTAAACAATCGTACTCTTTGTTCTGTAGACTATTTTCAGGAACAGTAAATTGTGCGTGTTTCATTTTATTAACAATTTTAAAGCAGGGCTCTTTTGTTCATTTTTTTTAATGAAGGCTTAAAAGGTTGCAAATTTCTTTATTTTCATCTGGGAAACCTGGTAGAGTGAGGGAAATTAAATGTTTATATTCTTTAGCAACTCTGTAAGGAAGACTCGGGTGACTGTAGGCAGGCTTAACTCTGATGATGGTCCCAGGGTGTGAATGTTAGTTATCTTTCAGCAGTGGACTTTCAGAGAGTACAGCATTATGAGATCAATACTTGGTCTTGATGGCCAGACAACCCAGTATATACTTATGCTTGGGTTAAGTGGAACTGTATGCTCAGAGACCTGCGAGATGCAACCCATTGACTGTTTACAAAATTGCCCAAGAGAGTGTACACATAGTCAGAAACACTCTTTAATAAAGTTTGATAATTTTTTCTCTTTGTTTTATTAGCCAAACATTTCAGCCCTTAACAATCTGTTTGTTCATTCATTCATTCCAAATTTTTCTCAATTACTACAAAATAAGCACAGAAATGAAGATTTTTTTTTGAAGAAACCAACCTAATATTTTAAAGAAACAGTACAATATTGGGTTCGTATTGTCTTTCAAAATTAATATTGTCCTCAGAGGCTTTCTAAATACACAGTCTGTAACGTTTTTGTGGTTGAGTTTTAAAAGAGTTGTTATGCCATATTTTTAAAATTTTTTTTTCAGGAGTGAATTGGTGGAAAAAAGCATGATACTTAGAACAAAGGCAATGCGGGAGAAAGAAGAGCAGAGAGAGATGCGCAAGTACCGGTATGCGTTAATACGTGTACGTTTTCCTGATGGCATTTTGTTGCAGGTAGGTGTAAACTGGTGCTCCCTCCCCCCCCCCTCCCAAACCCCTAATATCTT
>NQII01000169.1:879235-895031 GCA_002778355.1 Clitarchus hookeri
CAACTCTCAAGAAAGCAGCACACATTTTACAGGTTAAACCTGAACTTTATTGAAAATATTGTATCTACATAAATATGTACAAAGGCAAATGATATAAAACAAACTATATTATCCATTATAATTACAAATACTTTCATTTAATGTAATTTATTAAAAAACACTTAAAATTATGACAAAACAGAATTATTACAACACATTCCAAAGTTCATTCAGGCCTTTATGAAAACATGCAAAAACACTGACAAAAATAACATTTTAAATCCATATCAAACTGTGTGCATACAAGCAATATTTGATGTACAATAACTTTACATACAAACGGTTTCACATTTCAAGTTTCACAGAAAATTTCAAAAGCATCCATTGAAACTTTTATAATGTCCTTAGATTGACGTTCTTTCAAAGTATGTACCCTGCATTAGGGTTCACACTTTTTATTACGACACAATGAGCAAATACTCAAAAGAAAAACCAAAACATCAAAAATACTGTTTGCCGTTCACTCTGAACAATCATTGCAAACCAACACACACATACATGCACACACAAAATACACAATGATTTATAAGTTCAATTTAATCTTACAGATTTGTACAACTCCGCCAGAGTAACCACATTTCAGACTACACGACAGTATGTACAGTTCAACAAGCTCTCAAAATTGCAAACACTTAATTACTGCTTACTTACATAGTAACTAAACATTAAGTCACTACCTAATTGAGTTACACACTACTGAGGTCCCAGAAAAATCCAATTTTTAAAGCTCTAAAATTCAAGCCTTTAGTACTGTGAAAACTAATAAAAATATAATATAAAAACCTAGAGCAGGTTTATATATTAAATTTTAAAAATTTAACAAATCTGCTGGTTTTATTTTGTTCCTATGTTTTTTTTTCCCAATATAAATAATTCAAGTAATAGCAAAGCAAGTGCTTTTATAGCAAAGATAATGTAGGTAAAATACTGATAGAGCTGAATAATGCAACTCTGATGAGCTCCTGTACAAAAAAAAAACGGCACATTGTAATTTTTATATTTCAACCAACGTTTATCATCATTTCGTTTATTGGGATGTGCTGCAACCAAACTATGTAAAACCATCATTCATTGTAATTTTGCCACTCATTTCATAAAAAAAATCGCATAAGACACTATGTATACCAGGGCTGCCATTGATTCTGAACATAAACCCTAAATCCAACAAAGAAAAATCCTGGAAACATTAACCATGAATATCCTGAAAAAAATCCATGTTCAATTAAATACTAAATTGTCCTTAGAAAAGGCTTTGTTGCTGAATTAGGCCCATCTCACTAATTTTGGTGCGGTCACAACTAAAGTTTGAGGCTCTCTCACTTTAAGGAAACATTTTTGGCACCAGATTTATTTTATCACCTAAATATATAGGCACAATGTTTTAACAAACAACATTGGCCCGCAATAATTCAGCATCAATCACATTTTCCCTTAGGCATTTTTTGTGAGTTTCAATGTTGCCAGGATGCCACAAATAATCAAGTCCCCCACTGTTAATGCCAAGGCTAGTATTACATGTTCCAACTGCCACTTTTTGTCTACAAAATCTACACGTGTTTTTGTAATATGCATTGCTTTTTTTGCCAGGCCTCAATTCATTTTCACCACTCATTTACATTGCTGCCTAAATGGAGTCAGATTAGGCGACACGTTTTTTGTTATTGTATCATGTAACTATGGCTATAAACCACACACAATTCTTTCTTCAGTCAAAAGTATGCATAAAAATACTATTGCTGGCATAAACATTTCAATAAACTGTTCACATTTTAAAATACTTGTACAAGGTTAACCATCAATATAAACAAATTGCAAAATGGGAACTTAACGAGTCAAAGTGAATAGTTGAGATAAAGTAGGTCTCCGAGATAACAAAAAATATTTATATTATCAATTACTTAGACGTTTATGTAGCCACAACAGCAATGTTTGGACGTAGTTCAAAATGTCACCACCGTGAGCGGTCATGTTATATTTACAGTTCTCTAACAAGCATTCTTTTAATGAATGCACATTATATATGGTGCATGGCTGTTTGTAAATAAAGGCGTAAAACACACATGCAAATGGCCAATAGAAAATATCAGTGATATTTTGATGAAATACATCAATCCATTTAAGTATTGAAATCCAGTGAAAACAGATAAAATGCATTAAAACGGCAGCCCTGATTTGTATATATTGACAGTTTATTACACTGGATGTCCCAGCAGGATACAGCAGTAAACTGCAGGGTCAGAGCCAAAAATGAGGGCTGCAGTCCCCCTTCCTTCTCACATATTGAATGTAGCATTATTATTAACTAAAACCATTTATACCTACCCTAATTACTGAAGGTGATGCTAGTTCATGTTTTCATAATTTCAGGTACATAGCCCCAATGCTGTGGAGACTAAACTTGTGTTTTACAAAACTGTAAAATTTTAAACCGTTGTTTATTTTATGCATTTAATTGAAAGAGCCAGTGTATCTATCAAACTTGCTGCAAGAACACTGGAAAGTGTTTTTGTTTTCAATAAATAAACATTTTATTTTAAACGTTATAAAGCTACAAACATCAACTCCACCCCCTTCCTGTTCACTCAGTTTTGGATCCGGCCTTGCCAAGCTGAATAACTTTTAGCGATGTATCATTTTTATATTACAAAGTAGTTGGCGTAATTTAACTCTCCTTGTTTCAACCAATGTTAGTTTTCATTCGATGAATGTACACAATGACTGACATTCCAATTAGGTTTTACGATTGCTTGCAAAATGACAACTGGATGCAATGAACATGATATTTTAAATTGTTAGGCATTTAGTCATAAATTTACGAGTTAAAATTAATTCTTTGCAATAAATTTAAATTAGGCTCTTAACAAATTTCATTTTGATTTGGAGAACAGCAGACTACAGTATTTGTACAAAAGAACAAGCGGACTAAGGGCTGACAAACCTATTTACTCACATAGCACACACAAAGCATGCAAAGCATGCAAATAAGAGAGGTTGGGAGGGGGAGGGGATGGTATATCATGTCTGACCAGAAATTCAAGGATTATTTCAAACTGTCTACAAAAAAAAATTTTTACACAAATTTCTGCATAATTATACACATCAACTTTTCATTCTTTGTATTTCAATTTTTGACAAAAAAAATTCTATAATGAAAGTGCACAAATAATATAAAAACCAACAAACCAATTAATTTATACTTTTTGTTCCTGGAATTCTTTAAGCAATTAAATCTTAAGCTACCAACCAACAAGTAAACTTGCACAATATAATATTACTGTCTAGCAGTACGCTGATTTACACACAACTTTCATTGCTTCATGTAACATTTTATGAACTAATATCTAAACCAAAGCATTTCAAAATGTTTCATACTTATTTATATGTACGTACATATATGTAATATTTTTGTAATTTTATTTCACTGCAATTTTNATGTAATATTTTTGTAATTTTATTTCACTGCAATTTTCAGACATTCCTAAAATGTTGTGCCAAAGGTTAGGAATAGGTGCATAAAACACAAACTGGTGGAACAAATTCTAGAATAAAGCAATAAAATAATTAGCCACAAGGCTACCAATAATCAAAATTAAATNACAAACTGGTGGAACAAATTCTAGAATAAAGCAATAAAATAATTAGCCACAAGGCTACCAATAATCAAAATTAAATAGTACCACTAATATTCAGATTTTGATAGTTTTGTGTGCTGCTGAACAATATATACAGTAGGGAGTACCTAAGGGACTGATGGAACAATTGTCCCGCACATATGTATGTCACCAAAGGAATTTCTTAATTTTACACACACATACATACCACACTAATGCCACAAGGTAGATAAGTACACAGAGACAAAATGAAGTGGTGGTTCCTTTGATGTCGGCATACACATTCACTGATTGGCTGCACAAGGCATGTAGCAAAAATATCCATATTGACGGCTGCCAGCTGGCAAGTACGATACCAGACGCCGATTGGTGAATGGTATTCAAACATATTGCTGGTCAGCAATGCCATTGATGGCGTGCGACTGGAGTTTGCTGAATAAGCTGCTGTTTTACCTCTGTATTCGTAAGCACACTATGCTAATGCATGCACATACACTCCCTCGTGCAATATTACAACCTCGTGCAAACACGGAAAGCACATTTTTACACGTACCAAGCAGCAAGTCATTGTGCTACTTCACGTTCACATCATTAAATAGACAAGGAGGGTTGGGATAACTGTATGTTGTTTCCCATATCTTAACTATGCGTAAGTAACTCTCAGAGCTGGGTGGTTAAAAAAGTAAAAAATTTTTTTTTGTTACGACAGACAATGACCCTAGTAAAGGTTGTAGAGCCATTACCAAGTTTAGAATGGTTTAAATTGTAAGTTACTCCCCACTAGCATTCAGATGCATAACTCACGGCAAACCAGTGGAATCTTACAACAGAGAATGTTGTTCCAAATTATTAATTACTTAAGATTGTAGAGTAAAATCTTAATGACAATATTAATCTCTTCAAAAGGTCGACGTCTGCCAAATATAAGTCTTATTTCATATGTATGACTGCCACGTATGGTGTGTTCATAAGGTATGAACCATAGAGTATAAAGTAAGAGTACAGAATGGACACTCAATGCTAATAAACTCAGGTTTTTTTGTCCCAACTGATACAAGAAAATGCAAACTTGAAACCATGAAAATGAATTAGCCGCTACTTTACAAAATTTTACGCACAGTTTTCTCAAAGTCATGACCCTTGTTTATATTCATAATTTGTTTAACTAAATAAATCCAACATAATATTAATACTTGTTTTCCCTCATTCCATGATAGTTAACAGAAAATATATGGAAATTGGAGGTAAATTAATTATTTACTGCAGTAGATACTGCTCAACAATACACTCAGAACATACCTCACCATTTTTAAGCATCTAATACCACCTACAGATACGAATTGCACCACAAGGTTATAAAAAAAACAATGCAGTTTATAAACCAAAAGTTTGGTATCTCCTGTCATTTTAGATACATAAAGTTATTTTATATATAAAAAAATATTTAATCAATAGTGTCAAAATCACGTGGAAAATGTTTACTCCATACATTAATTTGTGTATAGCAATTTGGAAATACGTATGATCAAACATACCCTATTGTGTTTGTGTCCACACCTCCTGGCATTAATGTACAAGTGAACGTCCAGCTTTGAGGGATAAGCCTCGGTTGTCATTAGGTGAACTCAGAACGGCCAAGTGCAACCTTGTTTCTTCCCCCATTGCACTACTGACGAGTGGGCAACTGTTCCATAGCAGCCAGCATGGCATCCTCCTGCTTGTGAGCAACAGGAGGGGGTTAATGGAGCCTGTGTAGGGATGACCTGGGCTGTTTCAGCATACTCCTCCCCTCTACCACCACTTTATAATAAAACACTAAACCACAGTTTGTATCAATTTTCATTAAGGTTTTGGTTTTGTTTTACATATTGTGGCATACCATCAGGGGCAATGACATTACAACACCTATATTTTATCACTAGTAAACATTTTCAATAAATTATACTTAAATCACGACTTTTTGCATTTTGCCAAGATTCTTCCATTTTTCTTGAAGTACATTTTAGAATTTCTTGACAGTTCCTTGTAAAATCTATATACCGGGTGTCTACAGCAATGGGGCAGTTTTGCTCAGTCAGCAGTTATGACGACTCTTTGGCACCTTTCAAGTAAAGAGTGGCAAGACAAAACATTCAATGTTGCAACATGCAAGCAACTGACCAGACAAAAATTCTATCCTAACTATCCAAAACTACCTATACAGGAATCCAGGACAATCAGCACATGACAGTGTACATTAGGCATTCAAACCATAGATGTTGGTACATTCCGTATTCATCTGAATACAAGACAGTCTCATTCCAACTCCACTGCCAAACTATCTGTGATCAATTTATTTTAACCAACAAAGAAAGCTGAGGTCAATATTTTAGCATAAGTCAAAGTACACTGTCACTTTTGTTTCAACAGCGTATACCATATATACAGTGATTGTAAGCAGACACCAAATGCAAGCTGAATTTTTGAATGGCTGGATTTTAAATGTCTCGCACAACAATCAGCTGAGAGCATGCAGAAAGGTTATAGATCGANTGAATTTTTGAATGGCTGGATTTTAAATGTCTCGCACAACAATCAGCTGAGAGCATGCAGAAAGGTTATAGATCGAGCTGTGTGTTCACGGTGGATGAGGCAGAGAGGGGAAGATTCAGCAAACAAACTACCGCTCCCTTTCCAAATCAGTCGGCACCCAGAGGGAGGGTTAGTTGCTAGGCGACTGGCTCCCATCATGTCAGAGCCGTGTAAGGGGAGAAAATGAGCTCGGCCAAGTATCGTAGAGGACAGCCAAAGCTTATTCAATCCAGACTGCGTATCTACACTTGCGGTGGCAATGCCGTGCNTGAATTTTTGAATGGCTGGATTTTAAATGTCTCGCACAACAATCAGCTGAGAGCATGCAGAAAGGTTATAGATCGGGCTGTGTGTTCACGGTGGATGAGGCAGAGAGGGGAAGATTCAGCAAACAAACTACCGCTCCCTTTCCAAATCAGTCGGCACCCAGAGGGAGGGTTAGTTGCTAGGCGACTGGCTCCCATCATGTCAGAGCCGTGTAAGGGGAGAAAATGAGCTCTGCCAAGTATCGTAGAGGACAGCCAAAGCTTATTCAATCCAGACTGCGTATCTACACTTGCGGTGGCAATGCCGTGCNGCCAAGTATCGTAGAGGACAGCCAAAGCTTATTCAATCCAGACTGCGTATCTACACTTGCGGTGGCAATGCCGTGCATACGTAGCAAAAAATCTGCCTTTTAAATTGTGAGATTTCAAGACAAATAAATATGACTAATTTATTGTTACAGTCTTCAATAATTAATTATTCAAAACCACATCCTCTTATTTTCCTGTACACTTAAGGCCTGTTGCAAGTTATGCTGCACTCTGGCTCAGTGCTTACGCATTATTTGGCGACAGAAGGTGTTGAATAGCCCCTTCCAGGATATCAGTTTGTTCATAAAAGTGAGTCTATTGAAATAAACTAATATAAATCCTCCCATCTACCTGCAAGAAGCCACTGAAAATGAACTTCATTCTTGGTAATACAAGTCACTTGATGTTCAAACAATTTTTGGCGACAAGGAAAGGTTGTGTGTACACTTCTGGAGGTAGCACTTGATTCTGAAACTGCTGCCTAGAGAGTTGTTCAAAAATCATGTCAATTTTACGCCAGATGTGATTATACAAACTTTACAGGAAAAAACAACCTTTAAAGCAAAGGAAACCCTCTTCGCAAAAAAGAATTACTTGTTAAAATTTATTGTATAACATTTCCAGGCTACTGTCGTATAGTCCGTCTGACCTTAGAGGTCAGACTCTGCGAAGCACTTGGCTCCTGTGTGCTGCGCATTGTTAAGAACCGAGACCACAGCGTTTTAGTATTAGGCTTGCAATGGTACTGGTAAATATATAATGTCCATTTTGTATACGCTTGGTCGGAACTGTACGTAACATCGCCAATCTCAAGTCTAAGCAGAGGGGCAATTTTTAATTAAAATTCGTAAAAAAAAAAAAAAAGGTCTGCATACAATATGCCTTGCAGCGTGAGCCATTTAAACTATTTTACACAATGAGAAGAATGTATTTTAAAATCAGAAAAAGGGGTGAACTAAGAAAGTGTGGCTTTGTTTGAACAGGCCTGTGGTTTAGTACACTGTTACCAATGACTGCACAATTAGTTTTATAACCCCTTTTTGCAAATGATTTCACCAATATTCAACATATACTTGCATAGTCACCACCATCACATAATGCCAGCACCATTGTTTTTAGAGCCCCACTCAAATTCCACACACTCTTAAGAACATCAAAACAATGCTGCCTCAAGAAAGATGTTAAACTAAAGCCCCCTGCCTCTCTTCCCTTTTCCCACTCGAAATAAAATAAACAGAACTTTAACCCTCTTAACTTGGCAATTACAAAAATAAAACACGTTGGAATGCCAACCTAGCTATATAATATCCTACATTGATTACTGGATGCAAGTTAGCTAACGTCAGTCATGACAGGAAACGCTAGGAAAGGGGAAGTGTGCATTGTTTACAAACTTCTTTTTCTTCACTGACAACAGCTGTGGTGGAAGGATACATTGTGGCCATGCTACTTTTCTAGAACTGTCAAAAATTACCCCGCTTGCATGAAATGGACAATAATGCTCACAATGTTAATATTTTCTCTCTGTAAATTGCACTGAGTAACAATTGATGCAATGAAATGTTAGCAAGAATTAATGCAATGAAATGTTCACAAGCGATAACTAGCAAATATTTTTAACAACCAATACGACAAAATGAAGCAAACGCTCACGGCGACATGATGAAAGGTTTCTTAGTCCAAAATAAAAGTCGGGCATTTTTGAATTTATGATTCCAACACCTGACTTTGCTTACTTAACTATAATATAGTGGATAGAAAGGAAATTTGTATACTGGTATCTAGGGACAAGATTTTGTAGTTTTATTTTTAACTCTATTTTAGTTTAAAAAATTAAGATTTTAATTTTATTTTTGTAAAAAACTACACACACAAAATTTGTAATACATAGCATTTAAAGAACTATATACTGTAATAAATTCCTGAAGGGACTGAATTTTTTTTTTTAAAAAAGGTATCTTTACATTTTAAGAATTCAACTATTTTCTGGGACAAACAAACTTTCTAGACAATGTGTATTCCCTTTGGTCAGTACCTTACAAAAATATTCTGAATATAATTAGTTAGAAGAAATAATTATAATTTCACTGGTACGAGTTTATTTGCTAATTTAGTTTTATTTCATATCTTAACTTAAATTTTAATGTTACACAGCATATTAACAGAAATTTTTAGTGTTACTGTATTTCAGTTTTATTGCTATTCATCATATCTTGTCTAGGGAATGGACCCCTTGTTACATCAGTCAGCACATGCTTGCTCTAGGACAGGCACCCGGAAACTGCAGTCAGGCCTGATCTCCTCGGCAAGAATTGTTTCCCAAGTCTTTAATCCAGCAGGGGACACCACTAGAGCCCTGTAAACTGGCACCAACACTGAACAAGGATGATTCCCATAATTTTATTCATTCTTTTCAGCAACCATTGAAACCTGCACCCTCCTTTAACATTCTGCATTCTTCCACTTCATCTGAGCAAGCTTAAGCTGTCTCAGTCTAGGTGGTAATAGATATACACTGGGCAGGATAATTCCCTCATCGTCTGAGGACTGCTGTCCAAGGTCTCCAGTGTCAACTGCGCAATCCTTCACATTGCTCCGTGGAGGTCTTGACTGTGACCCCTGGAGAAGCTGTTGTAAATCGACACACACACAATCCTTTATAAAAGCTACCTTGTAGCTGCTTTTGGGGTCGTAGTGCTGGCTGAACTACGGGGCACAGTCCGTGGTGGCCAGTCGGCTGGTCTGAGTGCTAGAGTGGCTTGCAGGCTTGGAAGTTGATACAAGGAAAGTAACCTTTTCATTGACACTTTGACCTTCAGAGCAGCTTGCACAATCTGTCTAAATGGCAGACCTCTCTCTCTCCCTCTCTCTTTCCACCCTACTTCCTCAAATACCTGTTGAGTTAATTTTTTTTTTTTAATTACTGACCATCTCATTAGCCCAAGATTAATTTTATTTTCATTACATGGGAATTTATGATATTGATCAAGTCTAACATCTCTATTTAGAACTTGACTGCCATTAACTTCATTAACTTGAGTACTCTTAAATTATTTATGCTATCATATTTTACACAAAGCAAATGGTTTTCAGGACAATGAATGATTAAAATGTTAATTCATCATAAATTATCTGAGGCAATTTGTTGGCAGAGTTTTGAAACATCTATAAAGTAATTTGTAAATTTATAAGGTACCACTTGTCCATGGAGAATTGGATATCTTAGGATAGTCGCTACATGTATTTTCTGATCACCACCCCACCTCCCTCTGAACTCTACTCGTGATGCCAATAACCTTCTCGNTGAACTCTACTCGTGATGCCAATAACCTTCTCGGCAAGGCCAACAGAACTATATAAGCCACGGCGTGCTTTTGTATCACGAGTTTGGGGTCGTGGACTGCAATTAACCCCAGGTGTATGGTACCCTCGGGAGCAACGAGTAATGCAAGTAGTCTGCGAGCTGCGAAGTAGCAAGAGAGTGTGATAGGCTAGACTGTAGGAAAGTGGGACACTTATGTGCGAGTGGCCAATATTTGGAATGGTGTTAATGTATGGCAATGGACATTTTTGACGTACGCGTAAATAATAAGGGAGGATTAAGCGACAAGCTAGTATACAGACAGCGGTAACANCAATGGACATTTTTGACGTACGCGTAAATAATAAGGGAGGATTAAGCGACAAGCTAGTATACAGACAGCGGTAACAACTTTAATTAAAACAAATTTGCATGAAATAGTAAAGATAGGCAATTTAATGTAAATAATAGATGTGTGTATTTTTATAGCATTGTAAACAAATTAAGAAATTAAATTTAGTTCTTTTATTTTTACCAATATCTCAATCCCTCACGAACTTTGATATGCTCCTGGCGACATGTAACAATATTTACTACATTATCAATTATAATGGGACGCTCACAACCACACAGGAACACATTCTGGTAACCACCAGAATAACTTTACACTAAAATATAATCATAGTAAATTATAAAGTTGTATGCACTTATAACAAAATGCATGAACATGAAAGCAGGGATAAAAAACCTCACTAAAACAATACACTATTGCATAATTTTTTTTTTCAAGATGTATGCCATTGGTACTTCTTCAAAAATGTACACTTTGTCCTTTGATATGGTACAGTATGTTGTAAGCACTAAAAATATGGACAAAATTCAAACGTGGTTTCATGAAATAACCTTAATCCAAAGAGCCACTGAAAATTATATACTATGGTTTTGCAGTTCCGATCATGGAGGCCAAAGTGCACAATAATGTAGCATCCTACTGCAGCTACTCTCATACTGATAGCAAACAAGGACTAGAAATGCTCATTAGAAAACAAAAATTATCTTTAAACTTGTTTTCAAACTGTTCCATTACATTACATCCTGATGTGTGCAATATCAACTCTCATTACACAAACACACTCAACAAACAAACGCATGTTTTAGCATAAGAAAATAAAATTCCTTACACGCAAGGACCTAGAAAAGGAAGGAAAAAAAAAAGGGCGTGAAAATCACACACGCTTCATTCACATTAAAAGTACATTATGAATAATGCAATTTATCAATATTTGCTTTAAGAGTTATGAAAATTTTGCAATTGTTGAGTGTGACACTTTTTTTTTATGAAACTCACTTTCTTGAGTATGTATTTAGTTTTTATCTTATTCACAGCAAACACAAAGTGGTTTATAGGTACAATTAAAAAACACTATTTTTCTACCGATTTCTCTTAGTAAGAATTGGTCCAAACCACCACACATCTTGCATTCCCGAACATTTCAGAAAATTGAATATACATTAAGTTCATAACAGCACAATCAAATTTCCATTAAGTTAACCAATTTCGTATTAACTTGTATTTTTTTTTTGGAACATTTGTCTATTTATTTTAGAATATAACCAATGATCACCAACATGATACAACGGTGGAACATCCCAAAACAAAGCCGTTAAGCTCTGAAGCTACCAACCATTCAATAAAATTATACAGACTTAAAATTTCAAAAACAATCACACAGAGCACTCTAATTANATTGTTGAGTGTGACACTTTTTTTTTATGAAACTCACTTTCTTGAGTATGTATTTAGTTTTTATCTTATTCACAGTAAACACAAAGTGGTTTATAGGTACAATTAAAAAACACTATTTTTCTACAGATTTCTCTTAGTAAGAATTGGTCCAAACCACCACACATCTTGCATTCCCCAACATTTCAGAAAATTGAATATACATTAAGTTCATAACAGCACAATCAAATTTCCATTCAGTTAACCAATTTCGTATTAACTTGTATTTTTTTTTTGGAACATTTGTCTATTTATTTTAGAATACAACCAATGATNAGTTAACCAATTTCGTATTAACTTGTATTTTTTTTTTGGAACATTTGTCTATTTATTTTAGAATACAACCAATGATCACCAACATGATACAACGGTGGAACATCCCAAAACAAAGCCGTTAAGCTCTGAAGCTACCAACCATTCAATAAAATTATACAGACTTAAAATTTCAAAAACAATCACACAGAGCACTCTAATTAACATAAGTAATAAACAACCAGCATCAGTAAGAACAAACTGAGGGGTTGCAGCATGATAATATTCCAAATGCCATTGCTATCCACCATTAGCAAGCATTACAAGGTTTACATTATACCACAGAAGAACAATTTTTTGATTAATACCCATTTAATAGACAAATTAAACTTTATGACAAAAAATGTGATGTAGCACAACAGCATCTGCATCCACACAACCAACTCAATATACAGTCTGATATTGGCCAATCCAGGCTGTTCCTTTATATTACAAAAATGAATACAACTGTGGAAGCAATACTTACATATCAGAATTAATAGTGTCACTGACATACAATATTAACAAATCAAATAAAATATAATATTTTTTACCTTACTGCAAAATAATATTTGCAAACTTTAGGGTATACCAGCAGTAAGAGATACGTGGAACTGACTACAACATAATAAAATATATTCTCAACATACGTATTGAATGTATAAAATATATATATTTAGGCTTTACAAGTATAACAAGAGGTTTCAAACTTTCCTTCACACCTACCACTTCGTACATGCAACACAGTACACAGTACCGTGCAGCTGTCTGTTCGCGTCCCACCTGTCCGGAGGTGGCCTACTCACAGGGTGAGGGAAGGCGGAGCCTAAGCGAGTATGGCCACTCCGGGAGGTGGGCGTGGTCTCAGTAGGCTGACGCCTCCTTGTATTCTGAACCCTCCATGGTGAAGAAGTCTTCCAGCTTCCACTGCAGCGTCTCGAAGGTGGGCCGCTTCATGGGATCTTTGTGCCAGCATTCTAGCATTATGTCGTACAGGGTGTTGGGGCATCCTGGCGGGCACGGCATTCTGTAGCCATGCTCTACCTGGTGCAGCACTTCTGCATTTGTCATGCCTGTCAACAAGCACACCATCATTTACTTCTCTTACAAAATTATTGGAAACCCAATACACAGGAACAAAAGAGTGAGTGAATGAGATTGAGTAAGCAAATAAACAAGCACACATGCGAGAATAAGCAAGAACGAGCGNGGAACAAAAGAGTGAGTGAATGAGATTGAGTAAGCAAATAAACAAGCACACATGCGAGAATAAGCAAGAACGAGCAAGCAAGCATGCATGAACAAGCAAACAGTGTGACAAGAGTTAATGGAAGATTTGGGCAGTGCTCAATAGCTNCGAGCAAGCAAGCATGCATGAACAAGCAAACAGTGTGACAAGAGTTAATGGAAGATTTGGGCAGTGCTCAATAGCTGAGATCTCTAACACTGATGAGGGTGAAATGAGGTAAAGCTGGAGCAACAACACAATACAATGATAGCGGAGAGGGGAGTGCCCCACGAAAATCCACCAGGAAACAGTAACATCTGCCATGTTTTACCCATGCAAAAATACACAGATGATCCTGTCAGAAATCATACCCATTCACCATGGTGGGAGGTGGGTGGTCTGACCACTACAACACTGTAACCTGGTAGATGAAGGAAGGAAAAAAAGAGTGGCACTGAGAAAGAGCAGATGGGACATGAAAAAGAAAACTATGGAAGCAGACAAACAAAGTGTTTATGCCTCGGACCTAGTCACAGACTGGAAGGTAAATTGGACATACACTGGCTAGTAGAGTTCCTACCTTAATTGTCAAAGAATGACTAGGGCTGGAAAACAAAGAAAAATTACTCTCAGTGCAGCTTGTGGAGATGTGAAGTTAAAAGCTCTAAATAAAAAGCCTCATTTCTGCTAATTAAATACATGGAAGAAAAGTTCATCATAAATTCCCACCCCTTTTCTATATTTGATGTTTAATTAACAATTAAAGACAGGAAAGTCACTATGCTTGTGATAGTATGAAAGGATAAAGACTGATTTTCTAATGTCCCAAAATCGGTGCTGCAAATAAGACAAAAACTTTTATTTTGCCAACTAGCATGCAGCTTTTCAGAAAGCTGTATACGCTGATTTAACATTTTAGCACCTACCACACAAGCCTTGGATACTAGTGAATCACAAACCTGGGTATGGTATGCGTCCGTAAGTGACGAGCTCTGTCAGCAAGATGCCAAATGACCAAACATCAGACTTGATGGAGAACTTGCTGTAGTTAGCAGCTTCTGGTGCAGTCCACTTGATGGGGAAGCGAGCACCAACCCTTGCTTCATATTCATCCTCCTGCAAGATTTAATTTTTTTTTTTAAAAAGACACACACACAGGTTAAATTAAACTGTAAACATTAGTGAGCTACAGTAGACCCTCAGTTATATGAATTCTGGGTTTAAGAGTCAAGAGGTTTTGGTCAGTGCCTAAAGTTATGTACATGGAGCGGTTTTGGCCATTCATGACATAGAAGCAAGGAAGCGACCCATATACCCAACACCCTGGTGCATCTACACACAAGGTACTGAAATTACGTGCAATGTTCCCATTGTACCACCGAAACTATGGGACTTTAACAAGTGATCCTATAATTTTATTAGTGTAAAGTCTGTAGAAAAGTTCAGTACATTCCCCTATACTTATTGCAAGTGTTTTGATCAGCACATTTTGCAAAAAGGTAATGTGAGAAGGCAATTTTCTAGTATGTTGGAGAGTTCAGAAACAGTATTCGTAATGCTCATGGTCTCTTGAAAGTTCAATACAATCTGGAATTTTGTAACAGGCAACTCGGTAATTCTTGGTTTTCACAAATCCATGTCATATATCCCCGGGAACCTTTGATTGGTGATAGTTTACTGTACTATGCATGCACGACTAACATTATCCTACAGCATTACTAAACACTCATTATCTTTGCCACTGCATTCTTGGCCAATCATAAATTAAGCCCCTGGGCCACGTTCCAAAACACTACAAGAGTATAAAGTCACGCCGAGCTATGCCAGACTAGAGTAAAATAGGTTTTGGAATAGCATAATGCAAATAGCATATTTTTACAAACAATTCCTGTGGTAAATAATGAATACAGGCAATTGGCAATAACTTACTAACAACAACAACACTGCTTATAATATCCAAGCTTCAATAAAACACTATATTTAACACTATATTTCACAAATTACTGTATACACCATATCAAAGACCACCAAAATCAAAGACAACACCCCCCTCCCCACTTGTCAAACTCAATGTTAATTCACTGCCTTGTTTTAAATTGCTGGCACGTTAAGTAATAAAATAAATATAAGTTTTAAAATATTTTAATGATATTACTAACTACAGTAATACCCCGCTTTACGCGAGGGATACGTTCCGGAAAAAATCGCGTTAACTGAAATTCGCGTATATANATACCCCGCTTTACGCGAGGGATACGTTCCGGAAAAAATCGCGTTAACTGAAATTCGCGTATATAGAGGTTTATGGTTAAACATAGTCAAAATTTAATACAAAAAAATACGAATCATTTTAATCAATCACTTTAATTCTAAGAACACTTTATGCAATACATACAT
>NQII01000169.1:895453-931953 GCA_002778355.1 Clitarchus hookeri
TTTACGCTCTTTTTTCTTTACAGGCGGCATTTTTGACGTAGCGTTAAATTATGACATATCTCCAATAAATGTTAAAACACAACTGCCAGCCGAACTAAACATGACGGAACAAACAAAACGAACGAGGGAATCCCCATAGAACAAAGTCNTAAAACACAACTGCCAGCCGAACTAAACATGACGGAACAAACAAAACGAACGAGGGAATCCCCATAGAACAAAGTTGAAGGACGGGGAATTCCCAATTCTTCAAACAGAATGTTCAGAGGAAGCGGGGATTCCCGCGACCATAGAGAAGTTNAGGACGGGGAATTCCCAATTCTTCAAACAGAATGTTCAGAGGAAGCGGGGATTCCCGCGACCATAGAGAAGTTGATAACTACATTATGTTTATACGCACTCTTTCGCGTAATGAGAGGCATTTGAGCGCGAAATTTGAAATTCGCCTTATAGTGAAACCGCGCATAACGGGGTTGCGTAAAGCGGGGTATTACTGTACTGTACTTACAATTTATGAACAAACAAACAACATTAACTTCAGAGATGTCGTATTTTAGCATTGCCACAGAAATGGTTCGTATGTGCTGCTTAATTAATTAGCGTCGTTAAGTTTTTGTCAGAACTTGCTTTTTACATTTTTAGAGAAACTGCTTGTGGAAATACCTCTAGTTTCCACGTGGTCAGCCATTTTCACAATAACAATTTACTATAAGACTGCATAGAAGTATAACCTATACCAATATTTTTGTACTCAATGTTCTGGTCTCTTCAACAATATTTTGTGCTACAATTCATTACAAAAACATGTACAGAAGACCTTTATGCATGTGGTTACTGCATAATCCAAAAACCTTAACCAATACATTTGTCACTTAAATATTTACGTATCGGAATTTATATGGGTGTCCAGCGAGACTAAATTGAATTTTCCGTACATTTCCTGTTTTTTTCTCGGAATTCTTAAGGATTTCATCCCCTAGCATATGTACTTTTTCATCTGTGCCTGTAACAAGAATGTGCCCATCTTATTTCAGTTGGCTTAGTTGAACTAAATTATCTGCTATTTTACACTTTACCATGCGTAACTCCCCAAAATAAGGTTTGTAAAAATTTTATCCTGGGAGTTTGCTAACATTAATTACTCAGCAGCTTTGGGGCACAGACAAGAGTGGAGTGGAGGGGTTTGGGTGGCTTAACGAAGTCTTGAGAGCAGATGAGGGTGAAGCAAGGTGGATATGGAGCAGCACCAGAATGCAAGGGCAAGGGGAAACTTGAGATCCCTGAGAAAAACTGGCAACCAGCATTCATGTCCCATGTGCGAGACAATAATGCTGGAATCCAGGAGAACCTTGCTGGAAATTAAACCCGGTTTGCCTTGGTTTAGAGGCGAATGCGTAAACCACTCCACTACCAAGGGCAAGTGAAACATTTACCATTGTTCTAGGGCAGAGAATTCCCCAAGTAACATTTTGGAACAGCACCCTCAGTATACAAACATGAATATGACTCAAGAAACTTTAAGAAATAAGCCAAGTTACACAATAACATACTGTCTTGAAAGAATGACAAAAAAAAAAAAAAAAAGTCCTATAACCTTGATGAGGCGTGCCAGACCAAAGTCAGCTATCTTCACGATGTTGCTGTCCCCAACCAGCACATTGCGGGCAGCCAGATCCCGGTGGATGTAGTTCTGGGACTCCAAATATGCCATTCCTGCCGCAATCTGGGCAGCCATGTCAATCAGCTGAGGCAGCTTAAGAGCTCGTCCTTTACCTGTGCTCACATCACACAAAAGTTGTATTCATCTTGCAGTCATTGGGCGGGTTCAGTGAAATCAGTAGCTTAGATGTAACACTCAACTATTATTTAGCAATAATGTCTTCAGATAAGTGAAGTTTCTGAATACATGTTAAGTTAGTATTAAAGTAGAACTTCTACAGTTCCCTCAATTACACTATTCCAATACACACACTAATTCAATTACCAACGCTCAACTAATGTTTACAATGTACAGCCTTTAAAAAAATTTCCTGTTAGAAGTTTTTGTCCTTAATAAATTTACATAATTTTAAACATATCCTCTAAACACCAAAAAAATGTTAGTATCTAAAGAAGATTTCTTGGCTATTAAGCATAACTTTATGTTGCAATCTTTCTGTTGCAATATTACATGAATGGAATTGCTTTTTACAGGGACAAACATTCAATCCTTGAAATGTAACTATTTTTATATTCACTTTTAAAATTATTCTTTTCTCATTAAATTATTTTAGCCTAATCTAATCAGTATCTGATACTTACTGCTGTTATTCACTCAGCCTAAGTGATAACCTAAAATCTTAACTTATTTTTATAATCACTTCGTTTATACATTTATGGATACAAAATGTTAGTAACAGTTTTGCAAATAAAATAGTGTATTTCGGCAAAATTTTGTTTTATATTGTGTTTTACCTTAAATTTCATCGCTATTAATTAAATAATCTTGGCTATAGTAATGACTATACACATTAATATTGTCAAAGATAAGTCTCTTAAATATGATTAGAAAATGCATATTCAAAATGTACTGGCATGCACGTGCAAAGGTTTTAATAATTCATATTTCCACATTAAATATGGCTGCTCATTTGAGGGCACCAATTAAAAATACTGCACAATGGTGTGAACATACTGGCAATATAATTAACACAATGCAGATATTGAAATACCGTACTCTACAAAGACTTGGTGAGTACAGTCTAAATATACACTCGACGCGCCACGAGCACTGTCTGATACATACTCTAGCCTAAGCCACTGGTGCTCCCTTGTGATCCGTAGTGCCGAACGAAGCCGCTCATTTGACTCTGTACCATTTCTATCTACAAGCAGAGTCAACCTCTTGCCGCCTGGGAGGCCAGCAATCCGCATGACCCCATGCTCCAGTCCAGTGGGTGAACCCACCCCCTCGCTTGCCTTGCCCTGGCAGGCAGGCACCGGATGTGCATGCACGGCTTGCACCAGCCACTCCTTGCTTGTCCGTCTCTCAGAGGTATTTATTCTTTTGCTCGCCCTCCAGACAGGACAGTTTGCAAGTAGTTCACATCAGCTCCCGCCATGCTAGCCGTAATGTTTGCCTTTAGCAGTGTCTACTTGAACATAGATATCTTGCTGCCATAACCGTTTGAGCTTTTGTTCCTCAACGCATCAGTCAGAAGCTCGTTGCGGAGCCATCTCCTAAGTCTTGAGTGCTGGCCTACATGCCTCGTCCATGCCAGGCATAGTGGAACCGGGGTCGTTTTCAATTTCAACCCGACCTTCGGTTCGCATCTCGTTCCGCCTAGCGGTAAACAGCTTGGCAAACCTGGTCCCTCGTCCACAAGATGTTATCGGGCACAGGTCCGAGATTATGTCTTGTAAACTCCTTCAGATGGAATCAAACCTATCTACCAATAAGCTGCTTTTGGTCTGTTCCTTCTCTTTCGCTTTACACCTTCCTTATCCGCTTTGCCTTCTGTGTGCATATCCATTTAACTACTTCCAGGTACATGCACAATCTCCACGATAGAGAATCAAACCAAGTCCCCACTGAAGGACGTTCCCACCTCTTGTCAATGTTTGGTGTCTAGTGCTGGCTGGTCATGCTACCCTCTAGCACCACTGTGGCATGGGGAGAGAGAACCTTTCTATGAGGCTCCAGAGGCTTGAGGAGAACAAACACATTAGGTCACAACGACTCTTGGGCTACAAGCTGGTTACGCCACTTACTGAGAACTGTGGGGTACTTGCGTGGGAAATGCTATGAACCCAGAGGGGCAGTTTAGGTCTGTAACTGGTCACGCCACTCACTCAACTTCTCCCGAGGGGAATCAGGACGCCCTCTTCCCAAGTCGTTGTAGGCCACAGTACCGTCCAAAATGAAGCGTACCTTGCAGTGCCGATCAATCGATAGGACTCCAGCAGGTGTCAACCTCAAGGCACCAACCCCAGGAAGAGGAGGTTCCTTCCTGGACAGACCACGTCAGAACCTGTCCTCGACCCACGCTGCTACATAATTTTAACCACAGTTACTGTCATGTCTTTGCCTACAGGACACCCACTTAATCCTATAAATATAATAATTATGTTGTCTTCTTTTGTTTTGTCACACTATATACAATTTAACGCAACATCACTGATGTACAAAGCTGTGTGCTGACAAGCTATTTCCTAAATGCCCCACCAACGAGCCAGACGGAAAAAGGCAGATAAGATATGTGCCCAAGCTATGCGTTCTGGTAAGCCAGGGCTTGACGCCCCCCAGGCTCGTGCCCAAAAACGAGAAGAGGCAGCCATCTTGCGACGGACTGAGTGTGTCCCAGCTACCTCCTGGAACTCCGTACCCGCCGCTCCTGCGTCCCGAGACACGTAGTACTCAGTACCAAGACCACTTTCACTGCTCCCTCCCACACCTCTTAAATTGCAACTAACCAATGTCACTCGATCTATTGGTGCGCCGGTGGTCAGGCAGCTGAATCTGAACACAGCTTTACCTGTTGCTACAGAGTACATCCCCGTTAGGGCCCACTTTTAGAACAGCTCTCAGTCCAGCTCCATCTTCCTCAGTTCGTAAAGTCATCGAGATACCGACTCAAACCTCAGGACCCATAAAGTACGGTAAAAATCCTCGTTAAGGAGACTTCATTTCCCTAGTCTCTAGAGGGATACTGAGCCAGTGAACCTTCATCCACGTTGGCCTAACTGGCATCACACTGTGTAATACAAATTATATGGACACCCTGCAAAATGTGTATATAACAAAGGATGAGACAGTACTGACGTCTATTGCATGGAACACATTGTCAGCGATCACAGTAGTCAGTACGAGACAGCAGAATGGGATGATTTGAGGAACTCGCGGACTTTCAACATGGTCAAGTGGTCACGTGTTACTAGTGTAAGAAGTCTGTGTGCGAGATTCTACCATTTTGAATATCCCTAGGTCCACTGTTTCCGATGTTACAGTGAAGTGGAAACGTGAAAGGATGTGTACAACCAATAAGCATGCAAACTGACCTCCTATGTTGACAGCCAGAGACAGTCCAGTGTTGAAGAGGGTCATACAGCGTAATCATCATTCATCGCCACCATCACACAGCAATTAAAACCTGCATCAGGATCTACTCCAACCACCAAAACTGTTCAGCGCAAGGTGGGGAAACTTGCTATGACCAAGCAGCTGCCCATAAGCCACACGTCACACAGGCAAATGCCAAATGCCACCTCGCATGATGTAAGGAACATCAAAACTGGACAATAGAACAGTAGAAAACCATTGGTGTGGCGTGATGAATCAGAGAATACAAGGTCATGATCTGATGGTAGGATGGATGTAAGTGTGGTGAATGCATGGTGAATGACGTGTACCAGCCTGTATAGTAACAACTGTGAAATTCAGAGGTGTTGGGGTTACAGTGTGTTCATGTTTTTCCTCGAGGGTTCTTCCCCCTTGTTGCTTTACGTGGCACTGTCAAGCTGTCAAGGCACAAGTTTATGTGGACATTTTAATCACTTTCATGTTGCCTACCATCTAAGACTAGTTTTTATCATTGTGTCAATTCAACATATCTGAGCACCCGTCCATATTGCAGGGCATGTGAGGGAGAGGTATGACACCGTACTGGTCTGCACATAATCCTGATTTGAATCAGATAGAATATCACTGAAATGTTTTGGAATGCAGACTTTGTACTATATGTCACCGACCCATGTCGATACTTTCTCTCGTTTTGGCGCTCTGCAAGGAATGAGCTGCCATTACCAAGGAAACTTTCTGCCACCTGATTGAAAGTATGCCTGCAAGAGTGCAGGCTGTCATCAATGCCAAGGGTAGGCCAACACCATATTGACTGCCAATGTTCTCAATGGAGGGTAGTCAAAACTTGTACATTTTCAGGCAGGTGTGTGTAGATACTTTTGATCTGTAGTGTAGTTTGTCAGCACACACTACTTATGTTCCAACTGAAAAATAATTATCCAGTGAGACAGCACTATGGATTGCAAAATATTATATTTAGATAGCTTTTCTGCATGTAATAGGTTAACAAAAGTGAAAAAATTTAAAGCTTAAAATTATTGTAATATCTGAAAATTTTCCCTTCCACTTACATTTTCCTAAAATTTGCACTTTTTAGCATTTCTCCCGAAGAAAGTGTAAAATTTGGGTTCTTCTGTATTTGCCAATATCTGCATTCTTCATAATACTGCATCTGATCATTTTCACCACATATTTCTTATTCAATAGACAAATACTCATTTGAAGTTTCTTAAAAACATTACATCATGGGATAATATTACGTAGACCCTCCTCTAGCACTGCAAAGTGAAACAACTTCTTGTAGCATCATTTTCAAAAGTTGATGAAACACCTATGGAGAGATATGGACCCATGCCATCTCTATAGCTACCCACAACTCCCTGCTAATGTAGGTGCACGATCTTGGGTGTAAATGGACCTCCTGCCACTTTCCAAAAATGCTTAATGGAGTTCATATTGGGCGAACAAAGTAGCCACAGCAGTAGATGAAACTCTCCAGAATGCAACTTGAACCAATTCTCGACAACTTGAACTTGATGATATGGTGCGTTATCCTGCTAGAATATCTCATCGTTGTGGGGGTATGTGAAATCCACAAAGGGCTGCAAGTGGTCACCATGCAGTTCAGTGTAGCAGTCGCGGGTCAACAACCTAGTCAGGTGGACCAGCGGACCCAACCCTTGCCCCATGAACAAACCCCAACCATTACAGAGCCACCACCAGCCTGTAGGATGCCTTGTTAACAACTGGGACCCATTGCTACATGGGGCCTGTGCCACACCAGAACTCTACCATCAGCTCAAAACAAATAGTACTGTTGACCCATCAGACCACACCACACGTTGCCAGTCCTCCAACTTCCAATTAGCAACGTCACATGCTCAGGTGAGATGCTGTTCCTGGTGTGTTAATAAGGGTGCTCTGTTGGTCTTCTGCTCCCATATCCCATGCATGCTGCACTCACCTGCTGGATGTGTGTTTGATATGTTCTGCATTGAAGGGGGATGTGATTTGGGTCAGTGTGGCTTGTCTGTTACCATGGACAATCCTAGCCAGATACCACCAGTCATGATCAAGCATCCATGACTCCCATGAGATATTCCCGATACACACACTAAATCGTCAATCTAGTAATGTTCAATGTGTGCACAACTTCAGCAATAGAATGCCCCAATGTTTAAGGAGATACTTATTTTCATATTTAACAATTATTTTTAATATAGGTTTGTTTGTATGACTAATAATAAAAGGGATCCACGTCCTATGTACTGCATCCTAATACTACAGATGCCTGGAATTAAATGATACACCTACAAAGATTTTCTGTAATAAAATAGAATATTTTATCTAAGAATACCGATTTACTGTCAGTAAGCCTATGCTATGTGCTGTTCTCAGGCACTCGTCTAGCAATATGTAACACAGTGAAAAAATCTTAGTAGGAACACAAAAAACCTGCCATTTAAGACTTCTTTGCTCCTGTGATTATTCTAAATGCTTGCAGAGTCTAAGCCAAGCAAAAACAGTATAACAGTGAGCTGCGGTTCAAAATTTTAATATAATGTAATACGGTAAAATCAAATGACCTATTTAACATACTGCGACAAACACAACAAAATAAACTTTTCAATAATCTTTCAAAACACTTTTTTGGGTTTTAAATTAGTCTCCCGTGACACCATTCTGTTACACATTTACGTATGTACCATGTGATTAACACAGCTAAAGTGAAGACTGAACACCTTCAATTCAACTAAATTTCTAGGGTTTATTTAAGAATAGTTATGATAGGTATGCTACACTGTACATTCAAATGCTGAATGGCTAATACAACTTTAGTGTATATAATGCCATATTCTATGCACAGGAAGAAAGGTGATGGTATGTGNAAGTGAAGACTGAACACCTCCAATTCAACCAAATTTCTAGGGTTTATTTAAGAATAGTTATGATAGGTATGCTACACTGTACATTGAAATGCTGAATGGCTAATACAACTTTAGTGTATATAATGCCATATTCTATGCACAGGAAGAAAGGTGATGGTATGTGGATTCTTGGCATCAACTGTTGAGATTGTTACAAATCAAACTGCCGAGCATAATCATTAAAAAATCCACTGTGTTAAACTTTTATTCAAAAGCGTGCAGCGTGTGAAATACATTATTATTTTTTAACATATAATAAATGTTTTGAAAGGGGACACTGATGAGCTCAGCACATTCAAAACATTAATGTTTGAAATATACAACATGAAACAGAATTAATGTGTCAAACTCCAGGAGGCGATTCCTTGTGGAAAATAAGTTGGGATATACATTGACAATGCCATCATGTGGTGAATATTAAGGGAGATACGCGGTGTTGAAAATCAAATTTTGAAATCCATAAATGTAAATATTGCAGGAAGTACTTGAGATGTGCAAATTTGGTTGGTCAAATAGTCCCCTTTCATTAGATACGTAGGGGTGGTCACCCTTTTTTCACAGGGAACTTTGGAACACTAGGCAGCAAACAAAAAGTCGAGGCACATTATGACCCACCATGCAACAATAAAGACAAAAGTGCTCTTGTCCAAATTCACTCCGGTGAACCGTTCGAGAAAACGCCACTCAAAATTTTGAAGGTGTGGTGTAGTCCTGTGGGAGTAGGCAACATTTGCTACCTGCACCACGCATGAGGAGGAAACAGGTGACAATGTAATCGGTGCTTGCATGGAGGTGGCCTTGGCTCCTGGCAAGTTAGTATGTGCCTGAAGCTGGTTGTGGAAGTATGGAACGTTCTACGCGAGTGGAGCGAGCCGACATGCACCTCTTGTATGGAGCAGCCACACGAATGCAAGGTAAGCAGTGAAGTTGTACCAGCTGCGCTACCCAGGGCGACGTCAACCCTCCTGTGTGACATTTGTACGGTTCCATCAGAGATTGCGAGATGAAGGCTCAATGATAGTGAAAAGGCAGAATGCTAAGAGCACCACGGACAAGGCAAACTGCAGAATTTGATGAGGACATGCTTCGCAGTGTGCAACAGCAAACGTCTATTAGTTCACGGGCTGTGGACCGCGGTGTGGGTGTTAGCCATTCAATGATCCTGCGAATTCTGTGTGAGAACCGTATGCACCCCTACCACGCAAGGAAGGTCCACGTTCTTAGTGAACGTGATTACGTGCCACATGTTACATTCCGAGAATGGTTCCTCTAAGAAAACAAGTGTGCGTCCAAACTTCATGAGTGTGCTCTTCACAGATGAGGCATATTTCACCAGGGATGGAATCTTCAACAGGAGGAAGGGCCACGTCTTGGCACACGCTAATCCCCACCACACACACACCCCATACATAGCCAGGTGCGCTACAGTGTCAACATGTGGACCGGCATTGTCAACAATCACTTGTTCGGTGGGGTTTTATTTGCTACCCAATCGCCACAATGGAGCCCACTACCCGACATTCCTGCAGAAGGTATTGCCAGAGTTGCTGGAAGAAATACCTCTTGCTCTTCACCACACTATGTGGTTTCAGCATGATAGGGCACCACCACCTTTTCCTGCTGCCATATGCAGCCATCTTGATGTCACATTTCCAGGCTGCTGGATTGGCAGAGGTGGGCCCATCCATTGGCTGGCCAGATCTCCAGACCTGACTCCGCTGAATTTCTTTAATGGGGTCATGTCAACTCCCTGGTCTACGAGATGCTCATGGCTAGCAAGGAAGATTGCACTTGTGATAGCCACATTTGATTCTGTATGCTCCATACCAGACTTGTGCACGGGTCCAGGCCAACCTGATCCACCATTGACATTTGTGTATTGAAGTTGGCTATTCGAGCAGTCGTAAATGCTGCATACTACGTACACGTGTCGTGTAATACTCTTATCTGCACTCCATTCCTTGTTTCCTACGCTTGTCCTCATTTACATTAACTATTACATGTGGCTGTACATCTAAGTAGCATGGTGTGGGTGGCGTATGTGTTGCCTACCCCCAAAGGGCTACACCACACCTTCAAAATTTGAGTGAGGTTTTGTCGAAAACTGTTTACTGTAGCGAGTTCGGACAAGGACATTTTATCTTTATTGTGNGGGTGACTACCCCTACTTACGCAATGAAGGGGGATTATTTGACCAACCAAATTTCCACAGATTTACAATCTCCAATTCATGAAATCCCATTCTGATTTTATTCGCTCCATCTCAAATACGTCTTGCAATATTTCCATTTACACATTTAAAAATTTAATTTTCAACACTGCGTACCTCCCTTAACATTCACTTCATGCGACTATATTGTTATTTTAGAATAGTACGCTATAATTACGAAAACATGTACTCAATTCCATCTTAACTTTGTATGCTGGAAATATATAGTAGTAGTAAAACCATCAAATGTGTCCATAATAAGCCTCTTCTGTCCGTCATTTTGTAAGACAGCGCAACACGAATAAGTAAAATTGTAATTAATGTCATATTTCGGGGAACAACAGATTCCTATCAAATATGACAAACAATTAGTACTGTGACAGGTGATGTAAACTAGTATGTTTTACGTAGGTCAGGCACTTATTTTCAAAATGACTTCCATATGGATATTATAGATTTGTATGTTATATCATCAAAACAATGTAATTAATTCCAATGTAACTTTGTATGCTGGCATTATATATTACAACCATCAAATATGCCCACACAAAGTCTTTTGTCCAACATTTTGCAAGATAGCATAACATGACAAGTTAAAATTTGAATGCAGCTATATCTCTGGAAAATCCAACAGATTTGTACCAAATGTGGCAAACGAGTAGCACTACAGCAGGCCATGTATAAGAATGTTCATGGTAAAATGAGCACTTTTGACGTAAGCACAGAACTCTAAAATTAATGTCTAAGACTACAGTAAAATATATTTATTGATTATTATTCCAAACATTTAAGCTGGGTATGTTAGGTCTATGAAACTACTAAATAAATTTCCACTTAACTTTGTATGCTGGCAGTATCTACGACAATCAACGAATGTACTAATACATAACCTTTTAGTCCTCCATTTATCAATATCGTAAATTGAAATTTGTGATTTTATGCCATATCTCGAGAAGCAATCAACCATTTCTAACCAAATTTTTCATGCAAGTAGCGAGAGTAGGGTATGTAAACATACATGTTTTAGGTGCAGCAGATTTTTTTTTAATGATGTTAATATCAATATTTGGGTTACTATGTTATATCTACTAAATATTTGAAAATTTAACGAAACTTTGTACACTGACCACATTAAAAGCACAAATTATGCATACAAATATCTTCTTTTTCCTTTATTTTGGAAAATAATGACAGGTGAGAAAATAGAACATTTTGCCATGTTTCTGGTGAAATTCAACTAATTTCCACCAAATTTTGCACAATATTAGTGCTACAGAAAGACATGTAAAGTTACATGATTTAAGTGGGGTCAGACATTGATTTTCGAAATTGCGGCCATATAAATGTTTTCATAAGTATGGCATATCAATTTAACCAAATTCAACCAAACTTTTTATTCTGACCATATCTATTAGAAACATAGTATGCAGAACCTTTTTTTAAGTAATTTTGTAAGATAGCACCGACTAAGAATATAATATTTTTATGCCTTATCTCCTAGACCAATCAATCAATTTCCACCAATTGTACACACAAGTTGCGCTATGGTAGACCATGTACACTGATGTGTTTCAAGTTTCACACACTTATTTTCACAATGATGACTGTGTAAATATTTCAAGTTAGTGAACCCTATCACTAGAAACATTAGACGGATTACATTAAAAGTTTGTGCTCCGAATACTGAATCCTACTGTTGTGATGAAGTTTATTATTGTTTACACTGTTGCATTTTTTTTTTTTTTTTTTTTACAAGATTTTCAAGTCTCGAGTAAGGCACGCGTGTACATGTAATTGTCTCAGAACTGTTACATAATATGTTTCTGGTTAATGATGATGCTGTCAATGAGACATCAAGGCCTACCTAGTATCTAAGCTTTTAAGAAATTCATTAAAAATAATTTGCACCCATGTAGAGGAAAGAAGGCTCATTAGTTATAAATCAGTAACTTCTTGTATACATATGTAATAAGTGGAAAACTACCAACCCCCTCCCCTAGACTTTCTTGTCCACTGTCATATACTAAAAGGTTGGCTATTTGTATGTGTGCATGCATGTGTGTGTAAACTGTTTTCAACACATGCAATTTTTTTTATAATTATGTACCTTCATGCCACTGAACTATGGCCTGCTTCAAAGATAACAAAAATTAGATATGATAGAAGACCACACGCTATAAAAGCCAAAGTTGGCACTGTACGTGTGAAATAATAAAGAAATATTTACAGACATAATTGTATGTGGTTATAGACCTTGATCTTGATGATGATGGAAATTCTCAGACATTGTGTACTGAGTACAATGGACTAATTGATAAGCTAAAAAAATGTTCACTGGCAGTCAAAGAAGATAAAAGTAAAAATCCTCAGTTTACTTCCTAGCTCATGGTCTCTCAAAGATTACATCAAAATTCAATGTTTCCGATTGCCTTGTTAAACTAACCACACAACTAGTCGAAGAGCAAGGTATTCTCCCCGAGTTAGGGAAACGAAGAGGCCATAAATTTATCAGCGGAGACTATAAAAACAGTGACTGATTTTTATGAAGATAAGTATAGTAGAATATGTCCCGGCAAAAAAATATTGTCTAACGGTTAAAATAGGTAATTCATAAGTACACAAACAGAAGCATTTCATGCTTAATAATTTAAATGAGCTGTTTGTTCCAGTTAAAGACAAATATTCCTCTGGTAAAATAGGAAGATCAAAAGTTCGTGACATTGAGCATAAATGGTGCATTTTAGGAGGAGCTGCTGGAATCCACACAGTTTGTGTATATCATCAAAAGTAATTTTGATCACAGGAGCTAAACTGAATGCAGATTACAACCCAATGACCTCGTTGAAAAATGTGTGAGATTCAAGTAATTACAACAGCACGATGAACATGTGTGGTAAATACCTAGGAAAAGAAGCCATATCAGAAATTCTTAAGAATAAATTATTGCCAGACAACATGAATTACAACCAATAAAGCTGAAACAATAAAATTGATAAAAAAAATGAAAAGAGAAGAGTACTTGAAATCCTTAGCAGAGAAACTAGAATCACTGAAGGTGCATCATTATATTTCAAAAGTCCACAGCCAGTTTTTAAAAGAAAGGAAAGCAAGTCTTAGCAATTCAGAATATGTCTTGGCAGATTTTGCAGTGACCTTTTCATTTATAGTAAAAGATGAAATTCAGGGTTATCAGTGGGTAAACCAATAGGCAACAGTACATCCATTTGTGTATTACTATATAATATGTTTAGGAAACTTGAACTAACTTGGGAACGTGATTCGTGACCGAAAAAGAGGAAGAATGTAATAGGACACTCATGGTCCATGTCAAATAATAAGGGCTGTAGAAGCCCTTAAAGACAGAGGACGACAAGCATATTACGTGATATATTATGCAAAGTACTTGCGTTAGAGGAAATTAAATTGGTATCATATTAATTAAACCAAGATCTTGAATAAAAGTAAGATATGGTATGTCGTACCTACTCCCATCATGTAAATAATAGGGGTTGGCACCCTTTGATTACATGCAACATGTACACAGTGAGGTTAAATTGATTATAGATACCATCAGATAAAGCAGGACGTTGTAATTAGCAAACAAGGCTTCCTAGTTGTAACTCTACGACCTGCAGTTTCTGTGTAAAAAGGCAAATGAAGGGTACAGTGGTAGTAAGGCCATGGTTTGGTGTGCAGGCAACATGTCCTGCACCCAGTGGTAAAACACATGGTGGTGGTATGATGCACGATGTTGCAAGTCACATTCAATTCCCCTTTCCGCCATCCTAAGCAGTGTAAAGTTGTCCGCCCCATCTGCCCGAGCGGCTTGTTATTCGCAGCCTGTCACTGTTTCGATTCACTAGGTACTGCAGACGTGAACATAGAAGAGTACACAAATTCTGAAATGACGAATATGGTCTTGGTATATGGTGAAGTGAGAGGCAACGGCAGGGCAGCTGTGCGTGTGTACAGCACAAGATACCCTGCACGACGTCAGCTGAACCACCAGACATTCGCACACCTTACACAGCGACTACAGGAAACAGGCATGTTTCAGCATCGATGTGAACCTGATCGACCGAAAACCATCCACACTCCGCAGTTTGAAGAGGTGGTCTTTGAGAGTGTAGCGGACAATGCTTCGACAAGCAATCGCGTGGAGAATGGATGCATTGAATGGCGCAGTATGGTGTCTCCTCCATGAACAGCTGCTGTAACCATACCATGTGCGTAGAGTACAAGCAATGGGGCCAGCAGATTATGCCCCTCAGCTAGAACTTTGCCTGTGTTTCATGCAGCAATCTGAAATTGATCCTGATTTCCCGGCAATTGTAATGTTTATAGGTGAAGCCATGTTCACACAGGATGGCTTTTGCAACAGTATAAATGTCCACATGTAGGACGACTCCAACACACATGCCACTGTAACAAGAAGGTACCAGCACCGTTTTGCCATGAACATTTGGGCCGACATAGTGGGAGACAATGTTATTGGTCCATTCTTACTGCCTAACCTTGTGTCAGGTTTTCAATATTATGATTTCCTGCAGTTCCGATTGCCACAGTTACTGGAGGATGTTCCGCTCGCCATCATAGAGTGGATGTGGCTGCAACATGATGGTGCACTCTCCATTTCACCAGGATTGTGCGTAATCATCTCAACATAGCGTATCTTGCTCGTTGGATAGGACAGGGTGTGCATTGTGCTTGGCCACCACGCTCCCCGGACCTTACGCCATTAGACTTCTGGCTGTGGGGATTTCTTAAGGAATGTGTACTCGACACCCATGACATCTGAAGAGGACCTGTTAGCGAGGGTCATGGCAGCCTGCGATCAAGTGAGAGATGCAACAGGAGTGTTTCAATGCATCCGCCAGTCTCTAATACGCCGTATGAACTACTGCATTAACATTGGAGGGACACACTTTAAACACTTGTTGTGAAATTGGTTGTGATACGTCACTTGCATAATCTCTAATGATTGCAGTGTCTGTTCTGTTGTGCTGTCAGGTAGTACCTTCAGTACCGATGACTTATTGCTACGTCACGGACCTTACATGTGTAAACACACATTAGTAGTCGCACTACTGGGCGCATTACTTCATTATCACAGCTTGCAACGTATTTAAACACCAATTGCATTGTATATCACACATCATCACTGGACACACCAAACGCATCACGGATACGATCAGTTAGCCAGTCCAACCAACATACTGTTTTCGTTTCTACCCTGTGCTGCACAATCTGTACAGCTATACTTTGGTGTAGCACATTTCCTAATGCTAATCTGTTTGCTGCGTGCTGGTTCCTGGCCATACTCATTCGGCTCGGAAGCCCCATTGTATTCCTCCGAGTGCAGGAAGGGTTGCCTACTCACAAGGCCATGGTATTGCTACCACTGAACACTTAGTTTGCAATTTAACCGGAAATGGTGTGTCCCAGAGCGTTGCAACTAGGTGGCCTTATTTGCTAATTACGACATCCTGCTTTATCTGATGATATCCACAGTCAATTTAACCTCACGGTGTACATGTTGCATGCAATCAAAGGGTGCCAATCCCTGTGTACGACGTACCATACCTTCCTTTTATCCAAGATCTTGGTTTATTTAATCCGTACACCAATTTGTGTTCCTCTAACGCAAGTACTTTTAGTTTGCATAATATACCACTTAATATGCTTGTCGCCCTCCGCCTTTAAAGGCTTTTACAGCCCTTATTATTTTATGTATATCATGGGTGTCCTATATCATTATTCCTTTTTCTGGTCACGAATCAGGTGCCAAACTTGTACACATGTTTCCTAAACACGTTGTATAAAGTTTAATGAGGTAAACAGCCACAGTGCCTGCCATATTAGTGATTATTTGGAACACAATATAGTTGCTGTCAACGCTTTTCACATGCATTAAATTAAGACATTAAAGATTATAATCTGCAATTAAAGAAAATTATCTATTCATCTTATGGTGTAGCTTGCAAGTACAAAACAAGAACAACTTCTACATTAGTCAGCATAAACCGGATTTTGGACTTGATGCTGAGGGGAACTTTTTTGCTTCTTCACATGGAAAAAACGCATGTAATGGAGGAGGAGGAACCACCAAGTGAGAGACAACCAAGGTAAGCTTGCAGAGAACAGTGGACGACCGTTCAAGCCATGTACCAGTTCTGTTGTGAGAAGATAACAGGTATATCTTAAGTTCATGTAAGAAGTGAAGTTGTCTACCATGAAAAGGAGAAGCAGGAGAGATTTTATAGTTGTGACCTATCGAAGGAACTAGGGGATTTCATTGATATGTCCCAGTAAGGGTAAATGTCATGAGATGCCTTATCGCATTAAAATCTGAAGAGTTTTAAGATATTCAGCATCTAAATTAGTGACTTTAACATTGATAAAAAATAACACTGTTGTATGTGTATATGATAGATAATGGTAGCTTGGTGAGAGAGAAATATCAGTTTACAAAACAAGAATGTGTTTAGTAACTTTTACCATCTAGTAGGAAACATAACATCTTTTAAGAAGTTATCAGGAGATACAGTATGGATAACAATAAAAAAAAATTCTCAGGAAAATGACACTAATGAAATGAACACTGCCTACTGGACAATCTAACAATATTTCTCAAAATATCCCAACTTTTGAATAAGCTGTAAACATTGAAGACTCCTCTAAGTAATAGGCATTTTTAAGTGTTCAATAGTTCAAAAGTTTTATTAGCTCTATAGGTATGTTACGAGATCTTATGCATTTTTGTTATGTTTGCACTCTGCATAACTCTGCATCCAGAAGAATATAAAACTCTCAAAATTTTTTCTGGCATTTACTACCATAAAAAAGACATTTATTGTACACACAATTCAAAATTTTACATTTGTGGGGGGGAAAACCATATTTGTGGGATATATATATACACACACACTTAAACCCTTGGCAAAAAATGTATGCTTCAAAATTTCAATTTTTTTTCTTATAGTAAGTGTTAAGTTTGGATTGGAATTTTAGGCATAAGGAAACACAAGACAAATTATGTTTGCATAAAAATTGTGGTGTAAAATGTCCTTAGAATAATACTTTCTGTTTCACAGCCCTGTGACAAAACACAACTGAAATGTGAATTTTTTTCGCAAACCTCTAAAAATGCCGAAAGTGGTGTATTGCAAGAAATAAAAGTGGTTATCATTCTTAAATGAGTTAGTGTATAGTAATATGAATCTTTTTTATATGACAACACAAAATCAAAATGTTAAGGTTTTATGGAATTTACAAATAAAAAATAAAACAAATGAGAACATACATTGAAGAAATAAGTGAAGCTACTTAAAAAAAAAAAAACTTTAGAATATATATACATTTCTGTACACTTTTTTAATTTTGGCTGTCCAAAATTTTTTAAAAATAACTTTGGCTGCTAAGTACAGTAGAACCTGTTTCAAAATTACCCCTTACTGTTTCCAGAAATAATGTCATTATTGCCGCAAGGTGGTTAAAAATATTTTGAGAAATTTTGGACAGATTTTGATTAACCTCCAACCCGTATACATCAAAATTTGCAATTTTTATGCATGAAATCTGTTTTTAATAATCTCTAGCACAAAAATTGCAAATTTTAAAAATATAAAATGGATTTGAATAAGTAGAAGTCTTCTTAAAAAAAATATATCCAAGAGGCATATAATTAGCCTCCTCTTGTCTCTCAAAATGTTAAACAACATTGAGAGGTGCAAATCCACGTTCAATCATCTGTGGCATAAAATCTATGTGATTTTTGCATATAATATTAATCTGATTCAATAGTCAAACATCATCTGAATAAAATGATACTCCAGACATGTATACTTGACCTCCCCTTATCATAAATATTTAAATATGGTGCGGCAAACGAGCGTAAAGTCCAATTTCACTGGCTTCTTGCAGAAAAGAAATAAGAGGATTTGTTACCGAAACATTTATTTATTTTTCAACAGACATGTCTTCTGAGCAAACCAATATCCTGGAGCTGCATATACGAAATCAATTTGTGGCCAAATTATTCATAAGAACCGAGCACTCCTAAGACTGGTATTCATAGTCACTTTTGCGTTGGAGATATAAGTCTCATTTGGTACACACATTGTTTTAGCAGGAAAACAATATTCTTAAACGATTAGTGAGTTGTTTGTGTGTTGGTTACAGTTGCGAGCCCACTCAAAGTTACGAGAGGCCTCCCCTAACAGACACTCGTCTCAACCTCTCTTTGTACTAGTAAAAATAGCGCATGCCTTACGTTTTCATATTCAAGATCAATGCACTGGCAAATACAATTATTTTTAAGTGGTGAGATGCTGTTCTTGACTCACAAATGGAGGGGTGGAAAACTGACCTAAAAAAATTATGGATTAGGTAAAATTATATTTATCTGTTCCTCGCTAGTTGTATCATGGTTTGATGCAGCACCAGCCTTATTTTAAATGACTACCAAGTAAATATGTTTTAAATCCCCCGGCAAAATTAGGAATAGAACTATCATCATACAGCTTTCTATGTTTATGCGTAGGTCTACTTATTTTTTATAGAAAGGAACTTTCCACGAATTCTATGGAACAATCTGTAAAATCTCCAATTGATTTTCGTTGTTTGTGCTGCTAATGAAGTGTTTTGGAGGAAAATGATGCAAGTTCCGTAGTGTTCGTGTAGCAAAAAATATAATACAAAAAATTTCTTTCTGAATTGGGATGTGAACATGCATTAAAATATCAAAAGCCCGCTATCATAACCACAGGACTACCAAGCATATCTTACTAACCTAACAAAATTTTGGATTTAAGCCTTTACAATGTTTCTTATAACTATACATATTGTTTTATTATTGCTGCTTGTTGTAGGTTTTTGTATTAGTTTTTTTTTTTTAATGTTAACATATCAGTTTTATAATTTTACTTTACAGTAGAGAGAATAACGCCTTAGCTGAATATATAAAGCAAATTGTGAAATATTTCATAAGCACATTTGTGTTTCATTTTCCATTAGTACTGATTTTAGTATCAAACACATTAATTTACAAAATGTTTAACAACACATGTGCTCTTCGGCGAATCCACTTTAGTTAAAACCTTGTTCCTAACTGCTGATAGCTGAAAACGTACTTTGCATTTTTAGCCCCTCACACTGGGCTCAGAAAATCATTGAACTCTCAAACACCTCGTGAAAGAGAGTCTCGCAAACTTTGATTATGAATTCAAGCTCGGTTCAAGAGATATTTAAGATAGTCCCCTCTTACATGCGAGGAGTTTGCAGGACCAAAATGAAATGTTTAAGAACGCCACTCTAAATCACATTGCAAGTGCCAAGTTTTAGTAATTAAATACTGAAGATTGTAAAGAAACTAATTTTAATAACCTTATTTATTCCCTTCTGTCTCAAAAATTACCAGTTTTTAATATTAAATATTATTCACTACAAAATGTGATGTAGGTGTCGACAAGGTTGACTGCAGTGAAAAACTAACATTGCTTCACACACGCTGGTCGAGTCTGAGGAGGGGAGGGTGACAACCGCCAGCTGACTGCGTGAGCAATCAATGTCGCCAGACACCTGCAGACCACACCCACGGACTGCTCTACGATATTTCAGAACAATTAACTGAACTGTAAACAGTACTTCAAATTGTCTCTTTCCGTTGTACAGTACTTTCCATGCTTGTTACGGGTGCGACTCGTGCACACTGGATAATGTTCACATTTTCAGCACTTCTACAGTAAAAATAGCTGCATTTTCAATTTTAGCAAGACTAGACTAATAACTTTATGCAGGTTAGACCAACAGCACGCACTGCCACGTTTATGTATTTTTGGCAAAAAGAGGAGATCGCAGAACGTTTTCTGTGTTATCACTTTATTAAGAAAATGTCTTATTAAAATAAATTATTTAGTTAAAATATACACTGATATTTCTGCAAAAGGCAACCAAAAATTGAATTGTGCTCTGAAAAAAAGTATGCAGCCTCCAATGTCATTATTTCTTGTATTTGTATGAAGTGGTCATTTTGATATGTCTACAGATACTGTTACCATCTTAATACTATGGACAAATGTGATTTTTGCAATGCTCTACCTAAATCAAGTACATGTCTTCAAAACAGTTCAACATGCAAAACGTTATTTTCTTTATTTTACTAGTACTGTGGTTTACAGTATATGCTATTAAAATAAAACGTTTTGTTGTTCATGTTGTTCACCAGAACAGTGATTACATGGCGCTTTCTTATTTATAGAGTAAGCATTGTAGACTTGTGTAGTGGATGTAGATTAAATGAAATCATGTGGCAATGTTTATATTGACACGAGGTGGAAGAATATGCAAACGGAAAAACAAGGGCAATACAAAGGTCTTTAAAAAGTGTTCACTTTACCGCAAACAGTCTACATATAGTGCAACAGCTGGCCTGTTTTCCCACCAAATTTATCAAAATCACAAGTTCTTATAAAACGTGCAGGTCGTCTGCATTCATTCACAAAATTAAGCCAAAAATGTTACTAAAACAAAGCCCAAAGAAAGTAAGCGCAAGAAGTCGTCAACACACAGTAATAAAAAACAAAACTTGAAATCCAGTTATCATAACAAAGCAATGTGAGAAGGCAAGCGAGCAAGAATACAATGGCAGAATAAACACGCGAAATAATAGCCTCGCATACAGAAACATCTGGCCGCCAGAGGGGTGGAGGGTGGGTGGAGTCAATAGGTATTGGCTAGCGCTGATGACCTAAGGAGGTGGTATCTAATTTTAAATATGCCTTATGTCCCATACAGCACTCTCAAAGAAAAAATAATTTGCTGCAACCAAAAAAAGTGCAACAAATTTATTTTTCAGCAGATTTCCCTCAAATTTTTCACTGTTCGTCAAAACAAGTCATTATAGAAAGGTTATTGCTATAAATGGGGCCGACAGAGTTTCTACTGTATATGCTAAAACAAATTAAAGAAAATTTTACAGCTCCCATAGTTTAACATTTTCTAACAGCTTGGTTCATTTTATAGTATGTTATTGAACCAAAACATAAATTGTTCAAGATCATTATATGTAAGGTCTTAAAATTGAACAATGTTTCACAGAAATATAAAGTATTTTCCTCCAGCTATCTTAAGACTCAGCCTGATACACTATGTTGAATTCCTGGCTTTTAGTTCATTACAGTTGTTCAGGAACATTTATTTTAAAACTATAACTATATACCTCTACGGCGATATACATTGCGCTGGCAAACATATAAATTCTGAACTTTTGGAAGGTAATTATAATTAGTGGATCATTATTTAATTATCAATATATTATTGCCATATCGAAATTACCAAATAATACATAGAGAACATTTGATGACTACATTTGAAGGCATTTGTAAAATTTAAAATCTATAATACGAAACATATAGTTATATCATTGAAAATAAAGTTATGGCACAATAGTGGAAAATTCAATATGGCGGATGAGACTGGACCTGAAGCAGGACAAGTAAGTAACTGTAACTACTGCTGACCTTGAAGGAACTCCAGCAAGCTGCCATTCTTCATGAGCTCTGTGATTATGTAGATGGGCTCCTCCATGGTGCAGACAGCGTACAGCTGAATCAGCTTGGTGTGCCGTAACTTCTTCATGATCTGCGCCTCCGCCAGGAAGTCCTTGGGGTCCATGGTACCCGGCTTGAGCGTCTTTATGGCAACAGGTGTCGTGTTGTTCCACAGACCCTCCCACACCTCCCCAAACTGGCCATGCCCAAGCTTGCGCACGAACCTCAGCGACGAGCGCTCAATCTCCCACTGGTCCCGGGTGCTGTGCGACAGACCTCCCGTCACCGGCTTCTCCACCTGCGACACACAAACACCACTAGCGTGTTGCTGAGCTGCATCTACCCTACATTACCTGACCACTACTGTCTCAGCACAAATATTGTATGCCCCTGTAACAAACAGTATGCTGCTTGAATGTCTCCCATTGTTGTTTAAAATCCAACGCCTTGTCCAGTTTCAATTATCATGTAATGAAGATCGTTGCATAAACCTTCATGTATAAATATCTATTTTTACCTCCTGTAAAATCAACCTCCTATGGCTTGCACTGTCAGTTTTTGTTTACATGGTTAAAATTATATATAAATATAATTTTAACCATGTAAACAAAAACTGACAGTTATACATATATATCCCCAACAATTAAGACTACTTCTCAGAACCTTCTAGTTAAATGACCAACAACATCAAAATGTTTTTTTATACCAATACAAAAGCATTTTTTAAAAACCTTTTCAATTCTCTGGATAAGAGAATATTTTCTATAAATGAAAAATTAAATTTACAAAAACAAAACAACTGGACATACAACATTTGTGCCCAACTCCTCAACAACCTTTCTAATTGTTACAGCAGGAAAAACATCTTACTGTATGCCAAAACAAAGGAAACTTCAATTTTACATACATAAATAATGTTACAAAAATTACCATATTTATACGTACAAAGGTGAGATTGGAAAATTTTTTTTACGAGTTGCAAGTGTAAATTAGTGCATATTCACTGACTGTACAAAAAATTGAGTCTTGAGCACAGAATTTTGGATGTTAGTTGGGTATTTTTTAACATGCTATATAAAAAAAAAAAAACACACACACACACACACACAATTTTGTTCTAGAATCAGTGTTAAACATTGGAAAAATTAACTGTTTTCTTGGGATTTCAATAAGCCATTATTGGCAAAACATAAGCATTAGTAATTATAATCTTCTCTCACAAAGTTAAGAAAGTCTGGCTCATTTAATGTAATGTGATATCCTGTGTCTGTGGTGGATTTGTTCATTTACCAATGAATATCTTTTTTGTTAAGTTGAAACTGCATTTAAAGAAGAAGAGCTAAGCAAATATACATTCACCTGAGCTTTGTGCTCTGCAATGCAATATTTTCAAGTCTGGGAAAATAAAAGATCTGTCCAACAATGCACCAAGCCAACATAACAAAAGTTAACTTCTAAAAAAATAACAATGGCTTCATTTCTGGGAATAATGGGGCCACTTTAGATATTGGACAATTATCTTACAAATATCTTTAAATAAGCAACTATTGCAAGGTCATTTTTAAATGTCTTATTTAAATTCTAACATTACCCTAAAATTATTTTCAGATGAAGTTGGGAAAACATGTTTGGCATGCCTGCTGAAGCCTGTAACAAGACAATCTGCATAACTCTCGTCCAGACCACTGATAATAACATACTGATGCAGTAAGAATGCTGTACTCTTAACTTTCCTATCTGTGTAAAGGGGCTCCAATTCTTTGCAAACACTACAATATCAATCATCTATTTTATGTTGTATGGCTTTTGCAATTAACCATATTTTTTACATCGACAGAAAAAGTTATGTTCTACAGCAGCTTTTATGAAAACAGCCACATTTTTTTTTAACACTTATCAGATGCAAGCACTATAACTAATACTGCAATAGTCCATGTGTTTTCTTTAACTGCCCCAAGAAAGGCAAGACTGAAAATAAAATACTGCTACAAAAACAACCCCATCTACTTAAAAGTAAAATAAATTGCATTTGAGATGAAAATTACATCTTCGATAAATCCACATTATCTGTGTACATCATATACTGTTGTAAAATAGTACATTACACGTTATATCACCCAGCTGCGGTTGCATAACTTAAAAAAAAACTCTTTCACACATTTTACTTTGAAACTAATTTTTAAATAAATCTTTTCACCTGAATTTTTTTGTACAGCCATTTTTACAACTTAGTAGTGCACATTATTCTTACACCAAACTTTTACATTTACTTAATTACCAACATCACAAAACCCATGTTACCTTTTCATCTACTCTGCCCCCTTGTGTCCAAAATTTAATTTTGAATTAGGGGTGTTTTTTTTAAATGAAAAATGGCATTTTAAACCAAAAAAAATTGTATGAAGAGGAAAATTATCAGAACTCAAAATTTTCCCCTTTAATTGTATTTTACTACAAGAGAATCCTCACACAGTTTTGAGTTTGTTAATTAATTCCCAATTGTTTTATAAGCTATTAAACATTGATTTTGCTTCAATTTCTCAAATTTAAGGGTACGATATCTGCAGTGGGGTAGCTTCTAAAATTATGAAACTCACAACATACAAAGCTATGGGGCATAACCTCCAAATAAATTATAAGTTTGATATTCTACTAATAAGGAAGTTACAACAATTTATAAATATCTCCAAAAATCAATACACTTTAGTGGGTGCCTTAACTTCAGCAAGTAGCTCTGATTAGTTTAAATAATATTTCTATAGTTACATTAGTTGTGAATACTCATTGTACAATGTTTCAGAAATGATGATTATATGTTCTGTAGCTGGTGACATACCTAACAAGGACCTGGATTGTACAACAATAGAATTTATTTCCAATAAAATACATCCTTGGTTTTCATATTCCAAATAATGTTTGTGCATTTTACTAGTTTATTAGCTGTGCGTTGAAATTTTGATCACAATGTGTCGGTTACACTTTCTCAGTCTGTGACAATCAACATGCTGGAAAGTTGTATCAGAACAATACTGGTGTTAGGAGTTACAATATGCAATGTTCTGTGGGAATTTTTACTCATAGGGTGCCTAAGACTGTATGCTTGTGTGGATAAAGAGTTAAAAAGATTGTAATGACTACAGTGAGGAAGAACAAGCTCTTCTGAAGTTCGGGTTAGGTGACTACTGTTGGTGCCAAAACTACTGGCAGGTGATTTTATGGGGAGCGGGGTCACTGAGTAAAGATTTATACAATTGATACAAGTGGCCATGGGACAGGAAAAATCTGACCAGTTTTTTTTTGTTACTCCACGGGATGATTCAGAGGAGCACTAGTGTTTTCTGCTTGAAGGAGCAAATGGACGATGCAGCTGACGAAATACCTTGCCACCACCTGCGTTGTTGCCAGTTCCTCAGCAGGCAAAAGTAGGTCATTTATCCTGGCTGTCCCCCTACGGCACAGTGTTCATTCCACTAAAGGAGAGGAGGCTACCTGCTCTCACGATCTTACAGTTTTCATTTCAGTCCCGTGCACCTAGCTTATGCTTCACAGTGGCCTCCACAGCATTTGTCAGTTACGAATATGTTCGTACGCTGGCTGGTGTTAATGGAGCTGACAGCACTTCCATGTATATTTTCCATGAAAGATAAAAGGAAAATTTTATCTACTAATAAACGCAACAAAAACTTTTGTAATTTTAATTCCAATGGCAGCATTACACAAAGCTGTATAATTAATGCAATTGTTTACAGCATTTTTGGATGTCAAATGACGTTAATTAAAAGGACAAATAATAAAAAAAAAATTTTTATTTGTGGGTAGTGTATCTTTAACTATAAATATTACTCACTCTGTAAAACAATGCTACTAGATTAGGCTGCAGTAATTCCAATATTTTACATTTGTCTTTCTGTCTTTCAAGCATAATTAATGGAAGAAGAATCTTGCATTTAAGGCAATATTTTAGAAGTAATCTACGTTAAATTTTGCAAGTCATTTACTGTAATTTAGAAGTGGTGAAACTCGTAACTCTATATTAACATTGATAAACTGCAGCGTACTTTAGTATAGCATTCAGTCTGTACTAACATGTACGTCCTGGATAATTGTTTGTACTTTCACATTTCACTTCAGTCGTCCTAAAAATTAACCAAATAATAGATCAAAACTTTAAACGAGAAAGAAAAATGTATTCTGTAGTAGACAAGTATAATTGTGGGAACACACACATTATATATATATATATATATATATATATATAACATTTCATGCAATTCCAAGGTGTTAACCAATTCCAAATACTCGTTCATAAACAGTAACTTTATCAATTAACTTATGTAATTGCACTTATATTCTTGTAATGTTAGCCTATCTGCAGTAAAAATACAAAATGAACTAGTTTAATGTACATAAGCATTTTAATGCTGACTGCCATTTAGAAAAATGTGTGAGAGAGAGAGAGATAGATAGAGATAGAGATNGATAGAGAGAGAGATAGAGATAGAGAGCGAGAGACACGCGTGCGCGCACACACGCACACACACACATATATATACCACTGCAGTTCAAAATTTGGAACAGGAGTTAAAGTAAAATATATACTGAATGCTCNTAGAGATAGAGAGAGAGATAGAGAGCGAGAGACACGCGTGCGCGCACACATGCACACACACACATATATATACCACTGCAGTTCAAAATTTGGAACAGGAGTTAAAGTAAAATATATACTGAATGCTCATTGCACATAATTTAATTACATTTTAATATCACCTAGGTTAACATTTTTATACATTGCAAATACTGCTCACAATACATCTCTTTTGCAATGGTTTTAGGTGTTGTGAAACATTCATAAATACCAAGACAAACCTCTAAATGATTATATTTTCTTGTATTGCACAATTCACAGCTCATCTTAAAGCAATGAAGCACAAGTATCATAAATTCCCAAAACAAAAAAATACCACAAACTGAAAAAAAAAAAAAAATTACAAACTAACTGACCAATGAACTTTGTATTGAGAAGTAGGCTTATAAACTTAAAATTGAAAACTGGAATTAGATACGTAATTGGTTTTGCAACTATTTTTACGAATATTTATCAACAAAGTATTTTCAATAGTTTTTTTTATAAACAAAGTATTCTCAAGATTAGTTTTTGGAGCCTTGTTTATAGTAGACATAATGTGAATTTGTACAAATAGTTTTAAATATATGCTACTTTACTGTAACAATTTTACTGATGAAGGTTTCTGTTATAGGCTATTCAAAGTAAAGAGAGCACTTTTCAAAGCCCTCACATTTGGAATAATATACTTATTGACTTTCATTTTAGCCTTAGGCGTTAACTTCAGAGTGTGGTGGAATATACACACTGTGTTTATTACATACACGGAAATATCTATTTAAAAAGGTTGTTAAGGATAAAATATGGCTCAAAGGAAAATGTATCTAGGGCCTCAAAAGTGCTCACTTTACCATGAACAGCCTATAGGAATGTTACTGTTCTATTTGCAAGTTGAAAGTAGGCACAACCAACCAGTACATACCGCTAATATCATGAATATAATACATTAATGCAATATTAGAATTGTGAGATTCTACAAATTATATCTGTGTTACAAAATAAGATATAAAAGGCCAGGATATATATGTGCACATCTACATATAAACTTATAAAGAAAGGCACATATACACACAAGAGATGTGGCTTTCCAAAGAACTTTAATAAAAAAATTGTTTCAATAAATTTATATTTTCAAGAAACTCAATAATGACAACTGAAGTTTGCTTACGCCTTAATTTGTGTAATGCATTACATTTTCTCACCCCTCCACAAACTACTAGTACATATTTGATAAATGTTTCATCATGTGCTACATCTGCAATTTTTCTCAATTAAAAATTTTTATTGAACTCTTCATGAAAGTATTTGTCTGCTCTAGCCGTAATGATTTTTGTTAAACTGATATTTAAGCAATAAACAAATTTAATGCAGAAATATGACACTTGATGGAAGTTGTTAGTAACAGCACTGTGTATTTACTTTCTGAAATATAATTTGCAACTACAGTTGGACAGTTAATTGGACAAAAAACAAATGCCTTAGAATTTTTTTTATTCTTCACAAAATTTTGAAATTTTTTTAGCTTTTAACAAGCACTTCAGGAGAACTCTGAACAGATCACAATCGCTCATTCAACATCGGTAATATTGTTTTAACAGCACAACCATATTCCATACAGTTTTGTAAAGTAAAGTGATGTTTGCACTTCAAATCACGAACTTCTAATGCACACGTAAAAACGTTTTTTACGGGGTTATGATAAATTTTATTTGTTGTCTGGCACTTTTTGTTGCAACTAAATATTCAAGCAATTTGTAATAATCCTGTTACACATAAACATTCTCAATATATTATCACATATTAATGAAAGGTAAATTTATATCAATTAATGATGCACAATAATGTAAGAAGAAATCGCAATGCAAATGACAGACTTGAGATGGATGTTCCTGGAGAGGTAATAATCAAGGTCAAAAGTTTTAAACAAATTGACTATGTAAATTAACGCTAGTAAATAAATGTACAATACTGTAAAGAATAAACAGCCTAAACAACAACAAAAATAGGGCGGAAACCACACAAATTGGGGGAAAATATACACTTTTCAATGTTGCAGATAAAAAAATTTTCCACACTGCCTTCAGAAAAATTAGTACTGGAAACAACCGTGGGACAACCTTCTGCGATAACTGGACAAAATACTAAGGGCGGGCGTCTCGCGTGTCTCACCGGTTGCCCAGTATGCACATATTAATTTTGATTAAAACTCTTTATTTCGTCTGGAACATGATCTACTTGGTTCAAGTTCAAACAGTCTTATCCTTCATAGCAGGGAGGCCATGTTTGAATTGGCACTTTTCATTTACTTAAAGGTCACATGACCTAAATTAGTCTACTAAAATGATCATGTATGTGGTATTTTGGTATCTAGGTTTTTTTATGTAACAAAACTTACTAAAGTACTAAATTATTAAACTTCAACCATCACTGAACAAGTAACTATCGATGGCGTCCGAACGGAATGCCAGTAAATACTAAAATACAAAATTTTCAATTCTAACATGTCCTGAATAATTGCAAGAAATACGAGTTGTAAATTTGTTTTCTCGCATGTTTCTTCTATAAACAGGAACAAAATATACGTACTTTAAGCGAATGCCAACAGTACACGAGCGTGCATCTCATTTACTTTTCTTTTAGTATGATCAGTACGATATGAGGGAACATCGAAACTAATAAGAACTACTCATGTTCGTAACACAAAAACTAGTTGGCGCAATGCATGGGATATTAATAGAGACCTAAATATTTCATGGATTGATTTTGAAACAATCTAGAAATAAAAAATTTATACAATTTGTTACTTTTGCAATTTCCCTATGTATTATTCAACACTTCCTGGATAAATCCATGCAAACAAATTCCAGCCCAATCATCGCCTTCCACTGCGACAGCAAAAAACCAATGAATAACTGACATTTGCATGATTATGCATACGACTAAAGTTTAACCTACATGTGACTGTCGCAAATTTTTCATATCCTGGCACAGAGATGATTGTGTATGAAGTTCAGCTCTAACACAAAGTTTTTGATTGAGTGACTATTATAGTTTCTGTAAACTATAGTTTTAAAATAATGGGGTAGAAAGGTTTTACTGCTTAAAAATTTCGCAGCTGTATGTTTTTATAGTTACACAACAGTAACACAGTACACAACATTTTATATCTTACATTGAATCCTCAAAATCATAACAGTATGAAAAAAGAAAAAATAAGTAATTTTCATTAACAACAACCCTTACAACATGAAAACTGGACAATACACAGGAATCGCAGTATCTTACTTCCGGTTGCAAAGATATAGCACAAAAGATTTCCTTTTCTGCATTAAAATTGGTTGAGTAACATATCTGTATCATTCACTAATAGTTACCTTAAACTTTGCAGCTTACGCCTAATCAAATTGTGCGAGCGTTAAAATATAGTTGAATCAAATAGATTCTTTAATTATAATGTATAAGTTAAGAAATAATTTTTTAAATCTCCGCCGCCACACTTTCGTATAAATTCTGGAATGTTGACCAACTCCCAGCCAACTGCAGATATGACCACAATATGTTGAACTATTTTGAATATCAGAATTATTCCTTTTAGTAATGATGCATTCGTCCTTTATGGTGTATTCGTCCTTTGTAAAAATAAAATGTTTTACGTATATTTTTGATTTGATTTTATATTGGCAAACAGAATATTACATGAATTTTATACTTTAGAAAAGAGTCCATAATCGTTACAATTTACACCAATTTGTGTATCCTAGTGTGTTAAAGCTTAACTTCGCAACATCTTTACAGTGGTCCAATTTGTTTGTGGTGGATATTTTTGTCATTTTACCAGCATTTCTCATCCTTTAAACGATGTTCCTTTAAACTCATTACTAAAAATGAATATATTATGTAGTGTACCGTATTTTGAAAACAGTATTTTTTTTTTATTGCTTTCAACATTTAAAATGAATTTATGAAGTTTCTTGTGCCTATAAATTCAGCGACAGAAATAGTTTACTGTTGTGAATCGCAGTGGTGAGGCGAAGCGAGTGATTATCTCTTGCATTCATCTAAAAAACCATCCAGAACCAGTTTCGTCTAAGAGCGACAGATGGAGTATGAGTGTGAGAGAGGGTAGATGAAAGTGGCAATACTGCCGACCTTTCCACACAGGAGACAAGAAAATGGATTAGCACCGAGTCGTGACCATCCCAAGAACTACAGATTCGTACCTGCTAGAGTGGTGAGAAAATTTAACCTGGGTAAGTTGACTCTAGGTATATCTTTATTCAATGGCGTGGTGCGTACGGCAAGAGGAAAGGTACTTTAACGCGCAGCCTAATACCGTACTAGAAATAATAGTTTCAGTTTGGTCAGTTACGAGTTTGCTGATACACGCCTAATATTTTTTTAACAGTTAGTACACAGCCGGGTCATCACTAACATCAGCTGCCGCCAGCCGGGCCCTGCCATCGGACCAAGTGCAGGTGTTTAGGGAGGCACGCTGCCAGCACGCTTACAGTGTGATGACAGCTCAGTGTGCAAATACCATTAAGTATCTTGTCAAGAATAACAAACTATTAGCATCTATTTGAAAACACTTGTGACCCTTTGAAAAATCATAGAAAACCAATTAAAAAGGTTTTGTGTGAAATATGTTTTGCCCACATTGAGAAACACGACAAAATTTACTGTGCAACTGACACCATGCACAACTTTGTGTCCTAATTAGTACTCATTTTGTACTTTGAGAAAATAATAGTGAAACAGATGATGGATATGTACCTGTGCAAAATAATATGGAAAAAAGTAGATGCACTGTGCTCTACTTTGGATTTATCTGCAGTTTCCAAAACTAAGACACTGGGTTCAGGGAAACTAACGACCGCTCTGTTAAAGATATCAAAACCAATTTCTGGTACTTTCGAAAGGAAGCCAGTTACATCTTTTTCAGACAACATACTAGCTCTTGATGAACAATAATGGGCTCTGCTAGTTTCTTAGATGAAGAGTATAATCTGTTAATAATTAAAAGATAAATGTATCTATAAGAAGAAAGAAAAAGTGACGTGTAATTGCTAGTACATCAGGTACTCATTCAGTTTGTGTTTGCAGGTACCACCAAAACATCCAACTTATGCTAGAGGGGACATCAATAAATTTGGATTATAAGGAACTTCTGGCAATAACGGTCAGATATAAAAAAAATTGGAATACACTATGGATAATCGTGTGGACTGTCCAAGTGACAATTTGTTTGTTGAAATACTTATAGCAGAAACAGAAGACATGTCAGATCAAACTGTGTACAAACAGTGGGTCACAACTGACAAGGCCAATATAGTTCAAAGTTACAGCGAGTTCACAGACTCCCTCCCTGAAAATCGTTCTGCTTTGAAAAGTCACCATTTTGTGGCTAAAAAACAGTCAAGATATTTAAAAACAATAAAAGAAAACCTGAATGAAATACAATGTAGTGCTGCAGATTTTTTTTCTAGAAACTACAGTTTTCTTGTCCAAGACGAGATTCAGAACTACCACCGGGTTAATCAGCAGGGTACACTACATCCATTTGTGTAATACTACAAGTCAGAGGAACAGTGAAATGTCGAAGCTTATGTGTAATCAGTGATAATTGAGAACACATTACAGTTGCTTTCCATACTTTTCAAAAACATCTGATTAGTGACATCAAAGCTTTTACACAATCAGTACAAAAAGTTATTATATATTTCAGTGATAGTGCAGCAAAACCAGTATAAGAACAAAAAGAATTTTATTAATATATTATCATCCGACCTCATCCCTCCGCCAAAGTAAGCCCGTCGTGGGTTGCATATGCACGAGGCGCAGGGCCGTGTGATATGCGTGTCGAGTGCACCGAAGGTGGGCTACGGCTGAAGATTATAGTTGGAAGGGTTCATGTAACATTTAAGGTTTCTTTACGTGATTGTTTTGCTGTGCACCTCTGAGCATGTCCCTGTGAGTTAGTGTATAAGGTTTGACGTATTTGTAGGCGCGCACTCCTGTGCATGTCTTGTGAGTAGGTAACAATGGTAGATGCCAACAGCAAAGGGTTCTTGTTAATGTGCAAGTTATTTGTGCTGTGCACTCCTGTGCACGTTTTTGTAATTATTATAGTTGCCTTTCATGCTTCACTTCCATGCACGTGGTCCGACAGTGCCTGCACTTCCGGAGTGGGCTAGTATCCCTGCTTTCTGCGACCATTTGGCAGTCTCTCGAAGCTCAAGCCAGATGGACGCATGCTGCATGACCTGCGAGGGCCTAGTATTTGCATTCATTGATCAGTAAATCTGCTGTTAATAATTATCTAAAACTTTATTTTACTACCGCAGCTGACCTTTGCTCTTCAGTTGATTCGGAGGGCCCTTAACTAATTATTTTTGAACACTGATTTTTTATTGCAAACTTAACATTGCGTACTTTCACGCTGGTTCAGGCAAGGCCTCGTGCAAGTGTTTTGAGCCACAGTGTCAAAATAATGTATTTATTCTTTTCCTTTTGAGTTTGTGTAGCACCCTGCACAAACTAACGTCGTTTTATTCTGTAATCTGGATTTAACGTGCATGTGGTCACGTTTATTCTCTAAATTTAAGTAGCCATCACCTCCTGTACTTATGTTTGGCATGCTCCGTGGCCAACAACGGAGTATAAGAGGTATGTGTTAGTGTTAGGGAACAGTCACGTGGCTACGTCATGACCCTAGAAAGAGTGTGTGCTCACCGCATGGCCTTGCACGAAATCACAGCCTGGGGCCCTAGGAACTCCACTGCATCACTACTTCTACCATCCACAGCTTCGCCAACTAACACCAATGATATATCATGTCCAGGATTTTGAAAAGTGCAAAGGTCTGCCTCATACAAGAGAAAAACATAGCAAACTCTGGTGCTATAAAACCTTGAAGTATTGATTCTGACGATCTAGAGACGGATGTAAACTTACCAGGCAACCTGACATTTGAAAAGAATGACTTCACTGCACTGTATGATGAACAATGATGGTTAGGAATTTTACAGGAAGTAAATATTGAAAATATTTGTGTGTTTAAGTTCTTCCATCCTGTAGGGATATGAACATCTTTCAAATTATCAACAAATTATACTGTTTGGGTGTCAGCTTACAAGATTTTAAGAAAGCAGACACCTTTGGAGCTCAGAACAGCTATATATAGCACGCTTTTATAACATTTCAGAAAAAGTATGCAACAAGGTTTTACAACTAATACAGCTATATATAGAGACATTGTTCAAACTTATTAAAGCTGCTTGCTGCAGGTAAGGTATCAAGTAAAATTGATTCATTTATAGTGATATTTAAAGTGCTGTAAATTCCTTATTAGTACAATATCAAACATATAATTTTAACTGGAGATCACATCCCATAGCTTTGTGTGTTCTGAATTTCATAATTCTATATTCATAATATATTGTACACCTAAATTTGAGAAATTTAAGCAAAATGCAATGTTTAATAGGTTATAAAACAATTTGAAGTTAATTAACAAGTTTGAAACTTCGTAAGAATTCCCTCTGAGTAGAATACAATGAAGGGGAAAATTTGAGTTGTAATGCTTTTTCCTTACGTACAATTTTTTTTGTTCAAAAGTTCCAATTTTCATTAAAACTACTAAATTCTAAACTAAATTTCAGGCATAAGGGAGCGGAGTGGGTAAAAAGGGCATAACATAAAAATTATTAATTATATTATTAACACAATGGTTTTTATTAAAGGCTCTACTTGAATAGGTTCTGCGATGTTGGTAATTAAGTATATGTAAAGTTTGGCATAAAATAATATGCACTAAGTTGCTAAAAATGGCTGTGCAAAAAATGCAGGCAAAAATATTTATTTAAAAATAAGTTTTGAAGTACCCATGTGTGTAGAAATATGCATGGAAAAAATTAGCTTTTCAAAAAATGGGCACACAGCCAAATAATTTTTCATCAGGTGATGTCATATGGAAAGCAAATTAAAAATTAAAAATTGTTATGTGCAAATGCAACAAGAATTCTTTCACGATAGGCACATGCAAAATAAACTACATTTTCTTTATTGGGGGCACTTTGAATGAAAACTAGACCACTCATCAAAACTATCCAATGAAACTAAAAAATGTACAGGCGTTGCACACATCGGCCAATACAAAAGCATACTCTCTCACCTGCCACATGGAAACTTATAGATACAGGAGAAGTTAGGAGAAACATTGTGAAGACAGTAAAAATTCTAGATTCACACTTCTTTTGTATCTTTTCATTTGTAAAAAAATGTGTGGTATGCCTCTTCCAGTACAGAGCTAATCTAAAACATGATACCATAAACAACGGGTCTACACTACGTACATCATAATTTACCAAAATGTCCGTTTGGCAAGCAGTGAAAGAAAAAGAAACAAAAAATCAAATTGTGGACATGACTGCAAAACAATACTAGGCTTGCACTTGTGTATTATATCAAAATAAAATCAATTTATTAAAAAATGGGTTCAATATCTCAAAAACATAACATGTCACATTGCACTGAAACTGGATTTGCATTGTTTCAGATCAAATGTAAAAATGTACAAAAGTTGCAATGTTCACTAAAAGTTTCGCAATCATGGTATGTAAATAAACTTATATTTATACTAATTTTGTCAAATAGTTATATAGCAGCTTTTCTAAATCCTGTTGCTTATAGAACTTATTTTTACCATGAATAATTTGAAGAAATTTTAGCACTACACTGAGGCAATTAAACATAGTAAAACAGTAACTTGCAAGAGCACACATTAAAATCTTAATTTCCTTACATTAAATTTGTAATGTATATATAAACACAACAGCACTAGTGAAAATTAATCAATTAACAGCAATAAAAAAAAAAATCTTACATGTTGTATGTAACAAATGTAACATTCTAAGCAGTCATTTGCCTCGAACAGAACAAGAAAAAATAACAGAAAATACATTAAAAACTGTTTGCCAACCAACTGATTGAATAAATTCTTTCTGAACAATATTACAAAAAGCAAAGCACAGCAGGAGAGCAGCACGCTAACATATCAACAGCAAATAAATACACGAGAGGCAATAGAGGAAAAAACAAAACCACCACTCTGTCAATTACAGGACAATGTCATGCAATGCCTACAGAAAAATCTGCCCGTTTAAAATGTAATCATCATAACATTTCTATCAGCTCTAAGACCTCTATGTTAAAGACTGCCCAAATCTCTCCCCTCTCAATAACATTTGGAATTTAATTTTACCACATTTTAGTTAATAACAAATACAATTATTATATAAGCTGCAGCTTCTACAGTTTTAATTTTATTAATATGGTACTTTAGCATTAACACACCTCTTAAAATTTTTGTAGGAGAGCCACCAATTAACTTGTCACCACTATTCTCAAGGCTGAACTCAAGTGTGTAACAAAATAAAAGTTTAATATCTTATAAGACTTGTAGTAATTCTTCTACTTCAACAGTAAAAATTTAACTTAACATTTTTATTAACTTTAAGGTGTGAAATTTGGGATACTAATTCAGCAAAGAAGAAAAATTGACAGTACTAATGAACCATATACTGTATGTGTTTCAGAATTTTATCATTGTGATGTATTTGTTGGCACTTAACATTTTATGAATACAGGTTGGCAGTTTTGTGATTGACTTCCTGTATGATCTCAGTGGCATGATGTATGAAGCAATTAAAAACAGTTATGCATGCTGTCTATGGTGTAGTCATTACAAATTGATGAGAGAGGATCAGATTTACATTGCAGAGCTGTTTAAATTTGGTGAGAGAATGCAAGGTCCAGAGGAATCTATATTAGCATACATGGCAGCTTTGAAAGAGCTCAGTACGCACTGTGATTTTGGTGAGTCATTGTCCCAGTGTTTGCATTACCAGCTGGTCAGTGGTTTGCGATCTGAAAGGGTGCACCAGAAGTAACTGCCAGAAGACCTTTCATATGAAAGGGCAGTGAAACTGGCTTCAAAATGGAATGAGCAGAGAGAGAGAGAGAGAGAAAGAAAGAGAGAAAGAAAAAGAAAGAAAGAGAGAGAGAAAGAGAGAGAGAAAGAGAGAGAGAAAGAGAGAGAGAGAAAGAGAGAGAAAGAGAGAGAGAGAGA
>NQII01000169.1:932264-986590 GCA_002778355.1 Clitarchus hookeri
AGAGAAAGAGAGAGAGAGAAAGAGAGAGAGAGAAAGAGAGAGAGAGAAAGAGAGAGAGAGAAAGAGAGAGAGAAAGAGAAAGAAAGAGAGAGAAAGAGAGAGAAAGAGAGAGAAAGAGAGAGAAAGAGAGAGAGACAGTAGGGTCGAGTGGGCTTCATTATCGGAACTGTTAAGATCTATTGTTCATCAAGTTATATCGGTAAGCAACGTGCAGAAGCTGCATTATTAAACAGGTTGCTTGAAAGAAGAACCTAGACAACTGGTAAGTAACCTGCCACTAACCAATGATAATTATGACATTTGGACATAGCTTGAAAAAAGATACAAGAACAGATGCATTACAGTAACTATCAATGTTAAAAAAATACTACACCCTCTCACCTGTGACTTCTAAATCAGCAAACTCGTCGCTTTTGTTAGTGTAGTTCAAAAGAATTTAAATGCATTGAAAGCTGACCATTCTCCAGTGTGAGTGGAGGTTTCTTTTATTAAACAATTCTTCTGGAAAAAGTAAACTACTCTCTGTACCAAGACTTTGAAATGTCAGTGGAACGAGATTTGCCAACTTGTGAGGTTATTCTAATGTTCTTGGAGCATCATATTGTGAAAGGTGAACATGTACAGTTGGTTGGCATGCAGAGTGCATCCATGACGAGTAATGTAAGTAGAATCAACAGCCAACCCTCAATGTTGAATGTGAAATCAAATTCAAGACAAAATAGTTGTCACAATACTACATTAGTTGCATTGGAACAAACATGCTGTATGTTATGTAAATAGAATAATTTTTTTCATAAGTGTGAATAGTTTTTGTTGAAATCTGTTGATAGGATTGCATAAGGAGCAGACACTGTGCTTTAACTGTTTGACACCTAACCATAGTGCTGTGAAATGCAAGTCTAAATTTTTATGCATGCAGTGTCTTCAATTCACCCATGAGAAGTTCCCGAGCCAAAACTAGATACTCAAGACTTCCAGAAAATAGGGACTCTTCATTCACATGATTCTTCTGCTGATAAACTGCAACACAACATCTGTCAAACAACATTCAAAATCGACAAACTACCATTTTTCTAGCAACTGCACTTGTTCACATAAAATACAGCAAGTCTTACGAGCTTTGTTAGATGGTGCATCAGAAACTACATTTATAACTGAAAATTGTGTGCAACGATTGGGCTTAAAAAGCATTGAATGGTGTTGGCCAAACTCCTGTGCCAGGGGATACACATTGCTTCATAAAACCTGTGGGCTCACAGGACACTAATTTTGCCATTAAGGCCACAATTTTAAATGAAATCACTCATCCCATGCCATGTTCAAGAATTTAATCCAGTTCAACTAAGCACCTTAAAGGTTTAACTTTAGCTAATCCAACATTTGATAGTTCTGGACTTGTTGACATGCTCCTGTCAGCAGACATTGTCAGTAAAGCAATGACAGGGGCTAAAACATCAGAGCCTAATGCTTGTCACTCAGTGTGTGGCTGGCTTGTGACTGGCCAAAAGTGAAGTAAGTGTAAAACCCATCAGTATCATTCTTGATTAGAACAACTCCGCTGGGCATGCAGCTACAAATATTTTGGGAGATAAAAGAAGTACTGTACCACCAGTTTGTATATCTGCAGAGGAAAAGAAATGTGAAGAGCAATTCCACGCTAAAAATGCTTGTAATGCTGATGGGAGATATGTGCTTCGGTTGCCATTCAAGCAAGAGCTGCAAACCATTGGAAATTCTTTACAAGTTGCATCGTCCATATTTGAACGCCTTGAGACTAAACTAAAGAAGTCACCAGAACTGGCAAACGAATACTGATAGTTCCTTAAGGAGTATGAGAACTTGGGCCACATGTCATGTATGCCGAGTGTTCAGCAGCTTTACAGTCAGAGTAGCACACTGCAGCCTGATCCAGTGAAGAGTTGTGAAGTAGCCTATATGATACCCCATCATGCTGTACTCAAAGAAGCTAGTTCCACCACCAAAGAGCGTGCAGTCTTTGATGGATCCGCAATGACTTCTACTAGCCTTTCATTAAATTACTTGTTGCTTACTGGGTCAAAACTTCAAAAATATAAGTGATATCATCCTGAACTTTTGTATTATGCAGACATTTGTAAAATGTATAGACAAAATGAAATCCACCCTGACGACTACCAGTACCAGTGAATTTTGTGGGTTCCTACTCCAGAATATAATGTAATGTCTATCAATTAAACAGAATTATGTATGGGTTAGCATTGTCCCTTTACCAAGCACTGAAGCCCTTGCAACAGTTGACACTGGATGAAACTCGCAAGTTTCCTCGAGCATCACAGATATTGTTGAAAAGTGTTTGTCAATGAAATAGAAGAACCAATACAATTGAAGGGTGAACTTGTGTATGTTAGCTCGAGGATAATTTGAGCTGCAAAAGTAGTCCAACAACCCCACTGTGTTGGAAGATAGCTCCACTATCAAAGTTCTTGGTGTTCATTGGTGTCCAACCACAGATGAGTTTGTATACCACATCAATGTCCCCAGTTATCTGTTACTAAATTATGTATTCTCTCAACAATTGCGAGACTCTTGACACTTGCGGGTGGGTGTCACCAGTGATAGTTTGGGTTAAGATGTCTCTGTGGACTGATGTCTCAGACTCTGTGGACATTAGGATTAGAACAGAATTAACCAACCACTGAAGAAATTGCTCATCAATGGCTGCATTTCCGAACATCACTATCTTCCCTTGCTGCTGTGTGAATCCCAATATATATCAGGTTACGTGATGCACACAACTTTCAGTTCCATGGGTTTTGTGAAAATGCATACACTGCTGTGATTTACGTACGGCTTGTTGACAGTGGTTGATAGATTTCGACCCATTTGGTAACTGTTAAATCAAAGGTTGCTCCTCTGAAAACACTGTTTATCTCTAAGCTTGAGTTATGTGAAGCTGTGCTCCTGGCAAGGTTGTGACTGTACGTAAGCAACCAGTTTAAAAACAAATTGTACAACTTTACCATACACACTTGGTGTGATCGTACAACTATGCTGTCATTGATAACATCATCTCATAAATTTAAGACTTTTGTAGCAAATAGGGTTGCTGAAATTCAGAAAAGTATATGGCATTATGTCTCATCTAGCTGTGACCCAGCAGATTTAGCTTCTTGAGGTGTTTTTCCAGATCACTTAGTTGGAGACATACTGGTTTCATGGTCCTGACTGACTGGCAAGGACCTTGGATGTGAAAGAGCTTCTTAAATGCAAGTTGGTACAAAATCAGGTCCTTGCAGTTCAAGAAAAGAGAAATGAATTAGTTGACTTGTTGGGACACATCTTCATCACTATCTAAACTTAAGCGTGTGACAGCATGAATGCTCAGAGAAAAAAAATGAGTGCCTTGAGAAAACCAATTCATTGTGATTCAAAATTGTTGAGCAATGAGGAGATGCAATCTGCAATGGTATTTTGGATCAAAGCTGTGCAACATCACTATTTTTTTGAGGAAATTAAAATTTTGGAGCGCAATGAGTGTCCCAGTAGTCTTCGGAGTCTGCAACATTCGTTTTTGCCTAAACAAAAAGAAATTCCAGTGTTGCTTCCAGGAAAATGTCACCTTTCAGTGCTCATTGTTAACTATCATACCACTTACCTTCATGCTGGACCACAAGCTACGCAATCTCTCATCCAGAGACAGTTTTGGATATTGAGTGCTAGAAGACCAATTCAATAATTCGACACTGTATAAGCAGTTGCATGCAGTGTTTCAAATTGAAAGCCAAACCCAGTACCCCACTCCTGGGAAACCTGCCTGCCATAAGGTTTGCAAAGGTTTGTCCTCTTCTGAAGGTTGGTGTTGACTTTGCTGAACCTTTTAGTTCAAAGCCCACCAAAGCATGNCTTCTGAAGGTTGGTGTTGACTTTGCTGAACCTTTTAGTTCAAAGCCCACCAAAGCATGCAATGTCGCTATCACGAAAAGCTATCTTTGTGTGCATGTCGAGCAAGGCNTTTTAGTTCAAAGCCCACCAAAGCATGCAATGTCGCTATCACGAAAAGCTATCTTTGTGTGCATGTCGAGCAAGGCAGTCCATTTGGAAGTTGTGTCATCTCTGTGTAATGATGCATTTTTAGCAGCCTTGAAAAGATTTCTATATATGAGAGGAACACCATCCGACATACTTTCAAATCACTGCAGAAATTATGTTGGTATTAACAGACACCTGAAGGGTGCATCAAGCTCTGTTCTCTGAACCAGCATGGCAGACACTGCATCACCACTTAGTTGACCTTAATATTATTTGGCACTTCAATCCACCAGCAGAACCCCAGTTCGTAGGTTTGTGAGAAGCCGCAGTCAAGTCAGTTAAATTCCACATGAGAGAAGTGATTGTATACAAATACTTATCTTCGAGGAGTTAGAATCACACTTTAGTGAAGTCTCAGCAATTTTAACGCCAGACCGTTGTGTCCCCTCTTTACAGATCCCTCAGAATTTGATGGCCTCACTCCAGGGCATTTTTTGATTGGTGCACTTTTTATTGGGATACCAGAACAAGACCGCTTTTGCATAGTGAAGAATAGTCTTGATCAATGGCAATTATTCGCAAAGTTAAAATAGTGCATCTGGAAACGATGGAGCACCGAATATCGCCATACACTTCATCAAAAAAACTAAATGGAGTGTTGCAAAACCCAACGTAGCTGTAGACATGCTCGTCCTGGTGAAGGACTCAAAATTGCCACCATTGAAAAGGAGAACTGCCAGAATCATTAAAATTCATCCTGGTGAAGATGGTGTTGTCAGAGTCGACAATATAAAAACTCCCAATGGTGAACTTGTTAAGACCGTTTTGAAGATATGTCCATCGCCACTAATCTAAGAGAGTATTTGTAAATATATAGGAGAGAATATTATCATGATCCATTGACGGTTTTATTCTCTTGTCTTAATTAGATTATTTGTGGTTGCATTTGTTGACTTCTTATAAATAATAAAATGTAACATTTTCTGGTGGGCTGTATGTTCAGGCCAGAGTGATGGTAAAAATGGAAATTAGACCTTTTTTCCATACGGTTGTATTCAAAGCTTGCTGGCACAATGAACTGTGGGGACTAAAGACAGTGAGAGACACGATGGCTGGCGGTTAACTTTGTTCGTTTGTATATGCAACTAAAACGGTGTTCTCTAGCTGGCGAAACAAGAAATAAATCCTGTTTGCCAACACTACAGTTAGTGGAAAAGGAAAAAGTAATGCGAAACTACCAAGGTATGTTACTGCCAACAGTGATATAGCTAAGTCTAGAGATTCCAGGTATGAAGGAACTAAGGATATGAAGTGTTTTTGTTGTGATAGGAGCAAATGCACAAAATCTGTATATCTGTACCATAATTTGAAGTGTAGACAGAGAGGCAGACAGAGCCATCTAGAACCTAGAAGCAGTATGCAAAGAGAACAAGCATACAAGCATGTAAATTATTGTGAACACTTGAGCGAAGCTTCTAACCATTTATTTAAAATAAGGGTACATAAGCAAGAGTTCAAGGATGTTTTTACATGCAAACTGTTAGTGGAAGGCGCATTACTGGAAACGGAAATTGACATAAGGTCAACAATTTCAGCAATTCCTTAAGATTTATATTGTCGGGTTTTTTACCAGATTCCATTAGAAACAACTCAAATGGTGTTTATAATCTATCAAGGAGGTGTGATTAAGCATAGGAAGGTAATCAAGGTAACAGTAAAGTCCAAGAATGTAGAGCACAAGTTGTGGTTGACTGGGGGTGTTACAGCTTTAGTAGGTAGAGACTGGTTAAGAAGGTTAAACATTCAATTTGTAATGCCAGTGGGTAGTTTACGGGAGCATGAAACAAAGGAAGGAAACATTGTTAAAAACCTAATTGCAGTTTCTCCTGATGTTTTTGAGCCAGGTATAGATACCTATAACAAGGGTCAAGTGTCTTTGCAAAATAAATCCAATACGCCCTTGGTGTATTATAAACCTACGCAACTTCCTTTTGCATTAAAGTGGAAAATGAATTAGAGAGGTTGATAGAGAAAGCAGGATTACAACCAATTGATTCAAGTGAGTGGACCACTCAAATAGTGCCAATTGTAAAAAAATTGCACTAAGAATCTGTGTAGGCTAAAAAATTCTTAGTACTGACAGGTATCCAGTACGAAGAATTTAGGATCTATTAGGCAGTCTAGGCAACTGTGATGAGTTTAGCAAAACAGATTTTACTCAGGCATGCTAACAAGTATTACTACAGGAAGATTTCAAGAAATATATAACTATCAGAACTCAAGGATTTGTTTAGATATAATAGAATACCTTATGGCATAGCACCTGGTCCATAATTGTTCCAAAGCATCATGTAACAGTTGCTGGTTGGTTTGGATGGAGTAGACAGAAATGTTACTGGAAATTTGTTGTAGAATGAAGGCAGCAGGTTTATGTAATCAGCACAGCAAGTGTCTGTTTTTACAGGAATCAGTGGAGTATTGTGGCTACAGAGCAGATAAAGATGGTTTACACACAACTTCATCAAAGGTAAACTCCATTATTGATGCACATTGCCTAGCAACATCACAGAAAACAGAGTTCATTTAGGTTTGATAAATTATTATGCCAAGTTTGTCCCCAACTTAGTCACTATTTCACTTTCACGCCCATTGTACAGATTGCTTAAAAAGGTGAAGCAGTGGGAGTTAACTGAAGACTTGAGTGAAAGTGATCCAAAAGATAAAAAAGGTTATGGTTCCAGCTTCCGTGCTGGCACATTATCAGCCTCGAGTACCATTAAAAGTAGCATGTGATGCATCACAGTATGGTTTGGGTGCAGTCTGTCCCATGTATATCTGGATAAAACAGAGAGTCCAATTGCCTATGCATCACGCACATAAGTAAAGCTGAATGTAATTACTCCCAAATAGAGCCTTGTATTTGTTTTTGGGGTTAAGAATTTTTGTCAGTATCTTTATGGAAATGAGTGTGTTGGTAAAAGACCATAAGCCACTTTTGCCCATATTTGGACTCAAGAATGGTATTCAATAATAGCGGCAAGCAGGCTACAGAGGTATGCAGTTTTTNCACTTTTGCCCATATTTGGACTCAAGAATGGTATTCAATAATAGCGGCAAGCAGGCTACAGAGGTATGCAGTTTTTTTGTCAAATTTTGAATACAAAATAGAATTTGTAAAGACGCAAAAATCAAAACCATGGTAATGCAGATGCGTTATCTCTGGTTCCACTTCAAGTCACAGAATCAATTTTTGTGAAATATCTACATAGCTAGGTGACAAAAAACTATCTGATATTGTCCAAAGTTCTCGGTTATGTAATACGTGGGTGGTCACAGGAGAGTGACNCACTTTTGCCCATATTTGGACTCAAGAATGGTATTCAATAATAGCGGCAAGCAGGCTACAGAGGTATGCAGTTTTCTTGTCAAATTTTGAATACAAAATAGAATTTGTAAAGTCGCAAAAATCAAAACCATGGTAATGCAGATGCATTATCTCTGGTTCCACTTCAAGTCACAGAATCAGAATGAATTTTTGTGAAATATCTACATAGCTAGGTGACAAAAAACTATCTGGTATTGTCCAAAGTTCTCGGTTATGTAATACGTGGGTGGTCACAGGAGAGTGACGAGAAAATGAAACCATATTGGCAGCTTAGGGAGCAACTATCAGTAGTAATGGGCATATTAATGTGGGGTTATAGGGTAGTGGTTCCAACTACTTGCACAAAGGGTTTACTGATGAGGTTACATGGTAGCCACTTAGGAGTAGTCAAAATTAAATCTTTAACAAGAGCCTATTTTTAGTGGCCAGGTACGGATAAGTATATTGAGGTGGTGGCGAAAACATATTCAGATAGTGAGATGGAAAAAACCCAGCAAAATGTGAACTGCAAAGTTGGAAATTTTTCACAGGGACTTAACGAATTCATTTAGATTTCCTTGAATCCTGGCAAGGTAAGTTGTATCAAATTGTGGTGGATGCTTTTTCAAAATGGCTAGTAGTAGCGAAAGTGCCTTCGACAGTAGCCAAACATACCATTCAAGTGCTGCAGTTTTTGTTTGCACATTTTTGTTTGTGCACACACACACACAGGAGATAATTTTGCACCGTTCAATTCTTCAGAATTCCCAACATTTTTGTCAGTCAACAGTAAGTAGCCTATCTTGTATCGTACTTATCCTCCACACTCTAATGGGCACACTGAGAACAGTGTCAAAGTATACAAACACGAACTTAGAACTACGTTATGTAGCGAGCGGTATCAACATTACTCAAGCTATCACTACCTTGTCAGACATTAGAAATTTAATTCATTGTACTACTGGAGAAATCCCTGCCTTGTTGATGTTTGGTAGGCCACTGCGTACAATTTATGACTTGTTGCGACCAAATCTAAGCAGAAGGGTGGAAGAGAATTAGCAAAAGCAGAGGGCACACTACAAGGGTCAAGCAGCTAGGAATTTTCAGGATGGGTAAGATGTGGTGATTAGAAACTATACTGATAAGAGTAAATAGCTAAAAGGAGTGGTCATAGAAAGTTAAACAACGTAATGTATTTAGTTGAGACAGGGATGTGACAATTAGTAAAAAGACATGTAGACCAGATGCTTAGATCCACATCCCTTGAAAACATAAGTAAGTAGTGGTGGTGGTGGTGATTTAACTGACGTGAATGAGGTGAGCAAGGTGTCACGTTTATTTGGTAGGGATTCCGTTGTAACTGATATGGGCACTGCACAGATAAAGTGACTGTAAATGACTGATGAAGGCACTGAGAGTTTAAGGGTTTAGAGGCAGCAACAGAACCAAACATGACTGAGGATAAGTGTATTGATACCTTCCCCACCTCACCCGAAAATCAACAAAGGATATATCCTTTGTGTGAGAGCAAAAAGTTTGTAAGGTTAGATTTGTAACAGCATTGAATGTATGACTAGTACTGTACTTTGCATTGTGCAGTGGGTAGAATGTTTTGGTTTCCTTCCATGTTTTGCTGTATGTGGGTGTCAGGAAGCAGTGAATTTAGGGTGGAGGTATGATAAATTTGTTGTCAAAGATTTTATATATAGAGGTTGGCAATGGTCAACCAACAAGTTGTATTTAAAGTTGGCAGTTTTTTCTTTTTGTAAAGAACTACCTGTATGATCTCTGTGGCATGTATGTATGAGGTGATTAAAAAGCAGTATTCATTGTATAGTGTGGCTCTAATTCTAATTATAAGCTAACAATTACGTGTACCCTGCACTGTGTAGACATTAGAATCCTAGCAAAAGAATTTTCTGGCTTGTTAGAAAATGTACTTGCTATTTTAGTTTTATTAAAGTATTTATCTGCATGTTATCACAGTTGGCTCAGCTGTTTATAGTCACTGGTCTACCATAACTGGGATTCCCCATCCAATCTCAAAACTCCAGTAGATAGCGATTACTGGAAAAAGACATTTTCAGGGGCGTATGTGGTAGTCATGGCTGTGGTGTGAGGAGTTCTCAGTGTACTCCCATTTCCCACCCTGTCTTCATTCTGCTGCTGCTCCAATCTCTTCTCATCTCATTCTTTGTTTTAACTGGCTAGAACAATACACTCTTTATGGCATTGGCCACCTCTCACTTATATTGACANTCATCTCATTCTTTGTTTTAACTGGCTAGAACAATACACTCTTTATGGCATTGGCCACCTCTCACTTATATTGACAGTTACATCCAAAAACTAGCGAGAGGGATAACTAACAGTACACAGTTTTGTAACAGTGTAAAAATAAATTTCATTAAAACAAAAATATTTACAGGTGTTCTAGTACCAAGTTTCACAGGTTTACTGGCTAGATGTAAATACTTGAAATATTTTAATGGACTTATTACAAATGTTAAAAAAATTATAATATAAATAGGAACCACTTCAAGCTTTAGATTTTAATAAAACGCTGTTCAGTATCTATGACAGGATGGCCATGTGAAATTATTTACACTTACCTGCAAGCAATGTAGCTATTTTCCTTAATATCACAAGATGTGTGTTAATTTGTTTGTTCAATTGCAACGAGTAATTTTAAGATCCTCTCCATCAATGGAACACACCATGGAAAGAATCTCAAATAGGTACTCAAATCAGTTCGAAGTTAGGAACTTACTTAGATAGTAAAACAAAAAAAGTTTCTTTGCCATCAGAAGAAAATCATTTCACAAGTTGCTTNTACTCAAATCAGTTCAAAGTTAGGAACTTACTTAGATAGTAAAACAAAAAAAGTTTCTTTGCCATCAGAAGAAAATCATTTCACAAGTTGCTTATAAGTTTTCAAAGTAATTGGACTCTGCTAAATACAAAAATTGCTGTTAACACTAGATTTTTACTCTTTCCCAAAAACAAACTTCTTAATTTTTTAAAACAAATCCTAATTCATTACTACAAAAAGAAGATTTTCAGGTGTCGCTCAATTAATTGAATAGTGTGCTAATGTTGCCCGACATTATTGGAAGACTATAAATAAGGATGATAAAATGAAGGCTATTATATTGTACTATAGGTAGTATTTGAACTAGTAAGATTCTAAAACAACTATTACTAAGTAAATCACATCAAAATCATAAATAAAATACGAAATTAACGTTCTAGTACCAGCTAATACAACTAAAAAAGGCATTCAGCTGAAAATGTGATCCAGATATGATCACACAGTAAAACTTATATGTGTACATACCAAATATTACATTTAATTTTCTGTTGCATNGCCAAATATCACATTTAATTTTCTGTTGCATCAATATGTATATTTCTACAAAATAATGCTTGGAAGATCACACATTTATTTCAAACATCTTCCTCAAACAATTTAAATGTCCTTGTTTGTGCACACTGCACACATGCAATACTTTGTGCACCTGAATGAGGCTGATGACAGGCATTTGCATTTGTATAACACTAACTCCAAAGAAGTATCAAACAGGGTCCAATGTGGTCCACAGAGGTGTCGAATGTCCATCACTTGTGCACCACCCTGACAAACGTCACAAGGGAGTGTTGAATGTGGCAACATGTGCACTCTTCCATATCGCTTCTTGCAGATGAGCTCTTCAGATACGTTACTGAGTTGCATCACTGTTAGATAGCAGTGCTTCTGGCTTCTTTACCACACCAAAAAGAGCATACTGGATGACATTGCAGGTGCGCAAATCACATACTTTGTGGAGCCTAGTAATGAAGTGTTCTGCAGATCAAGGGCATATCACCAAAACTGTTGAAAAGCTTGCTGTTTGCAGTGTACATTTCCCATGCAGCATGCTTTGTTATCGTCGCCATGAATGAAGTTCCAACACTTTCAGCGAGAGCATGAAACCCCATAAGATTTTGCTTTTGTGAAGCTGCCAAGATTTCATTAAGCAAATGGATAAGAATGTATTTCTTATTTAATGCTATCCTCATCATACCTCACATCTCCTTACACTGAAATCTAAAGTAGTGTTGTACCAAGAGGAGCATGTCAGTATCCCTTGCACCTATGAAAACAGCCTTGTTCTTGGTAGTTGCAGCATGCAGGATGTAACGAGCATCAGATCCCTCATTGTTTCATTGGAGCCCTGACACACAGGTTTCTATTGTATAGATGACATCCATTTCATATTGANACACAGGTTTCTATTGTATAGATGACATCCATTTCATATTGAAAGCTACCAGTGATAACCACTTCCAAATCATCAAATATTGAAGGAAAGGATGCAAGTTTGGCTTTATTTTCTGGTTTCTGGCAAGAGAGGAAATTAATCTAGTTTTCTGGAAGATTCCCTTTTGGCTTCAAATAACCTGTGAATGAGCCTTGATGAATTAAATCTCCTTTGTCTGGTAAAGTTCTTGGTAGATATGCTCTGGTTGTGATAGAACAGAATATACACTTTAGGGAATCCCTTAGAATTCTTCATAGACTACCAAAAAATCTACAAGATTTCCAAAGGTCCTAGAAGAAGNACACTTTAGGGAATCCCTTAGAATTCTTCATAGACTACCAAAAAATCTACAAGATTTCCAAAGGTCCTAGAAGAAGTAGACCTTCCAAGTGCTTGCACCATAGCCTGTCCATAAACAAGCAAAATTGAATTACTCAACTTAAATTGCGTTGGGCAGATTATTCTGTCACTCAGCATCTTAATTATCCTGCTTTATACCACTTCACATATCCCCTTTGAGCTCTGCCAAGGCTACATGTTTGGCACATAATTCACGGTGTAAGTATGATTGTACTAAGATCTACAGTATAACCAGTTTCATTTGCTACAATGATTTGGCACATAATATCACTGTCTTCTTTTGCCTTTTCTTCAATCACCTTGATAAGCTTCATTGCTGCGGCTATGCAGAGATAAACAAATGTTTGAGCTCAGGACTTGGTGACAATCTTAGCATCTTATGCAGTGGTACCTTCTCAATAGCAATCTTTTCCTAAAGTCTGTGATAAATTTTTTGACAAAGGTCCCTGCACTTATGAGATAATCAACAATGTTCTTAGTTGCTATATCTTTGGTAACCACATTTTGAAGCTGCATGCATGTTCAAAAGGAAACTACTAAACCAGCTTTCAGAACTGCAAGCAGGTTACCCTCATCTTCCTGGTCGCAGTTTTGGCTACTAGATTGAACTTCACTGTAAATATTTTGTGTAGGTAACAATTCTGACAATTGACAACTGTCGTTTTTCTTATATCAAACTGCCAGTCAAAGTACAGAGTCAATCACTTAAGTGTATCATCATTTGTGATGCCAGTTAGACTACCTCAATTTTTGCCTGTTCCAACAAGCCATTCCTGAGCATAATCTGGATCAACTTGGTTGATTTCTCCATGCAAGTCTGAGTACAAAGCACCAGACTTAAATGCGGGCTATTTATGCAGATGGTTTATGCATTTCTGCAACGTACACCGACATGGACTTGTACTAATGTGGCCATATCTAGCCAAGCAAGGTAACATTGCCGACAAAATATGCAAATAAGTCCCAATTACCTTCTCGAATGGATTTTGTGACAATAAGGAGACAATATCTAAGCAAGTCCACCAAAAAGAAAATCACGATTTTTTTCTTTGCAATGAAGTAATGCAACTCTTTGAGATACAGATATTCACATGCTTGGATCTTGCCTGTATGGTCAATATCATTGAATCGCTGATGAAATTAACAGCAGAAGATGGATTAACATCTTTCGTGCTTTTTAAGGTCTTTGCTAGACATTCACCTTATTCTTCAATGTACAAAATGAGGTTAGGCAGCAAAATAGGCCAGAGAGTCTGGTAAACTGAGCTTATAAAGACTCACTGCTTTCTTACAAGCTTCCCCTTCCAGTGCCTTTGCAGATAAACAGACAGCAGCAATCCCACTTTCAAACCAAATTTTCAAAATTACGATTTGGCAACATGCTATCCTAATGCCATGAGAAAATGCATTGCAATGTGAAGACCACCCTATCCTAACATTAGATGCTGTTGGGATTCCAGATTGAGCAAGTGGCCAAGACTACAGGTTCTGATCTATTGTAAGCATTTTCTGTTGGTATTTACAACAAAAATCACCAGTATGAATGTTCTAACTGCAATAATACAGATTAAGATTAAGTATAATTTTTTCAAAATATTAATGACTGTTGCTTGCTTGCTGGCTTGTAGCAAAGTTATCAAAAAAACTGCACTAATACCAGTTAGGTATTACATAGGCTGGTGTGGGGGGTGCAGCTGCACCCCCCATTGCATCTTGTCAATAGGAAAAAATTTATCTTGTCAACATTGAATTTTAACTTGACAGTTTATACGTTTAAAAAGACCACTAAATTAAAATATTTTTAACATAATGTAGACTATCTGTGATGACTATGTTTAAATATATTCTTACTTCATATTTTCAATGTCGCAAAAGTAGGTCATTTTGCGGTTTGCACCCCCCATTACTTAACCATGTGCATGCCTATGAAGTATTATATTCCTTAAAACCACTGTTTGGGGTGCTAACAGTACAATAGGCAATTTTCAAATGCTTTGCCATTTTATGTGCTGTGTTGTTTTGAGGCAAAAATAGAAAAATCTCAGATTGCTAGCAGTGATTTTCATATTTAGTAGGGTTGATATACCCTAAAAATACTTAACAATTTGCTACACTACTTGCTTCAGACAGTCTGAGGGATATCCATTTCTTAAGTTCGATACTATGTAGTCTAAGCATTACGCAAAGAGAGAAAAGAAGAGAGGGAGAGGAAGGGGACAGTAGAAGGGATAGTACATTACTCTATAACGAAATTTATCCCAACATGAAAACAGCGATTACATCCATGAATGCCTTCTTCAGGATTAGAACTCTGAACGCCATGTACCAACCATGCAAAATACAAAAATGTCTTCTGAAAATTTTTGCGATTATAATTTGCGATGCATATAAAATTAAACAATTCTTTTAAGTCTCAGCTATAAAATGGATGTTGTATGGAATTTGGAGTATGGTGAACTTGCAATGAAAAATGGCATATCATTAGGCTTGCTGTCTATAACCATTGCTATTTACCACAATTGCTATTTACAACCATTTGCACAATTGACAGAAACCAATTCAATACCAATATTAAAATTCTGCAATTTTAAGTACAACGAAAGTGTATCATTTTCTGGATGAGGCTATGGCACTTATGGAGAAGATGTTGGCAATGTATAGAGAAGAACAAACTTGTGCAATGCTTCAGTAAATTTAGCTGTAATAGGGATTTTTCCTGGAAAATCAACTACACTTTTATTGAAGCCATTAAAATAATTACCATAAATTATACTACCATACAAAATATTATTCCCTTGCACACTTTATTTTTCAAATTATCACACTTTCAAAATGTAACATTTTTAAAATTCTTTCGTAAACAAAACTGTTTGCTATTGGCAAACATGCGACGTAATTGTACATGTTTTGGTCTCACCATCTAAATGTCAACATCGTGCGAACGTATTTTCGGTTGGTCAGCACGGATTACAGAGAAACTTTGAAAAAGGGATGAAATTGTCTTTGGAAACCTATTTTTCTTACAAAACTTACTGATACTTTTAAAATTATTTTGCTTCAATTGTCGCCCTTCGTCAATGTTTGAAATGCAGTTGACATTTCAAATTACCATTTCAGTAAGAATTTAAACTTTTAGGAAAATATTTTATTTGAGAATTTTACTCTCACGAATAACCACTTTTCTTTTTGACTCATGTCGCTATAATTGAAATATTTTCCTGCAAAACACATACCTCGCAATTCTCAAAAACGTGAAGCCTTTTGTGGAGACATTTGACGAACATTCTATTTCCATACGCATATTAATCAGCAATGTCATTTTGGAATCCCAGTTTTTTTATATTAGTCCTAAAAACTAAGGATAAGATTAAGCCTATGTGGATTAAATTAGCATGATACAGGTTTTATTATCCATTAAATATTTTTAATGTAAGCCTATGTAACAGGCATAAACAAAAAAAAAACAGCCTCAAAATTATGAAGTAATTTTCAAACATAGCATTATTACTATTTATATCTGACGAAGGTTTTCATATTTTGATAACAAAAAGCAAAAATACATACGTCACACAGTGTAAACCACATAAGTTTTTAAAAAAAGTAAAAGCAATCCCTTGTAGGGAGTACAGGCTCCGCCTTTAAAATAAACATTACCGTGTTTTAGATTAGGCTAATGCAATTATGGTGAGAAAACAAACATTTACTTAATGTGGAAATGATCTTAACACACAAACAAAACATACTTTTGTCGCAAATTGCCTAGTGTCTTACGGCTTTAACTACATTTACACAAACTTCACGCTTTGTTTTTTTTACTTAAAACTATTTGCAGGTATCTTATCAGGAGTAGATTTTGTTGTGTTTTTGCATGGTGAAACTATGCAACACTTGTTGGTGTTCAGTGATGCAACAAAATATAATAAAAATTCCAAATGCGCATGTAACTTGCTAGGGCATCAGCATGCAAGCAAAGGCCAACATGTATACTGTCGCCACAGGCACCTCAACATGGCGGCGTCCGTTTTCCCGTGCAAAGTTGTAGTCCATTCGAAAAAACATTTTTGATTTATACACACCCACAAATAAAGAAAGGGCCACAGCACAAAAATTAAAATATGTGGTGAACATAGAAAAAAGTAGGAAAAATTCCTGTTGTCCCAAACCATGACCAATATATAAAAATATATGGAATGCGTTTTTTTACCTTTCGATATATCTGTTTCTTAGTATACAAATTGTAGCCTGTATTTATTTTACATTTAAGCTCTTAAGCCCACTGTCAAAAAGGCATTGTAACAGTTGTAGATAAATGTAAAAATTTCAAAATAAAAATACTTTGTGTTGTGAAATACTGACCATAAAACAAATTACACACCAAATTTAATTTCTACAAAAAATTTGTTGCTGGAAAACTTTATAACACTGTCACAGAAAAAAATTGCATAATATAGTACACATTTCTCACGGGCTTCTTTCTATCTGTGGTTAAAGAGAAGCACTTTTCTTTTGTGCATATTTAAAAATTTATATTTTTTGGCCTCAAGTTTAGGAAGTTCAGCAGTTGCTTTGCGTTCTGTAAAATCAATTTGCTTTTCTTCCTAGCATACTCTCTCCTGCAGTTTTAAGAATTTTCGAAATGTTGGAATGTGCATTATGAGATAAGCGGTTTCTATGAAGAAAATTTATCACCTCCTCCAACTATGTAGATACTGCCAAATTCTCCTCTGGGCAAACAGCAATACATTTTGCTGATTTTCTATCAACCACTCATTTACTGACTGTATTTCTACAACTGCATTGCCATATGAAAAAATTAAAATAATATTTGGGGAAAATGCAGAATGTTCTGTATACTCAAGAGTTATAAATGGTCAAACAAAAAATTATCAACACAAACTTTACTCAACACGAAAGTCTTCACAAGTTCAAGGCAGTTTCTCAAAATTTCCCGACATTCTCAGACCAACACTTTCTTGACATAGAAGAAATATACACAGATTGAAATTTCCAAATGACATGCCAATACTGGTTATTTCCAATATGTAACAGGCCATTCCTGATAATTCCACTTGTCCCACAGTGGCAAGAGAAGGATGAAACAGTGGAGTGACCACAACCACCAATGGTAACATGGGCACGTGTGTGAGCAGGTNACAGTGGCAAGAGAAGGATGAAACAGTGGAGTGACCACAACCACCAATGGTAACATGGGCACGTGTGTGAGCAGGTACATTTAGTCAAACCATAACCCAGTTAACCATATACCTAGCAGAATGCAGTTTAGCCTGTGGACTAGCATTTTTATGACTCAAGTCTGCTCACAAATGTCCAAATGGGGTGTGATTTTATTTTAGTTGTCTACAAGAACTGTTAAGATTCAACCGCTCAAGACTGACAAACATTTTCATTCTGGCCCACAGCTAAGATTGGCTACAAATTTTCTCAAGGTTATTTAACAGTCAACATCACTCATATCAAAGTGTATTTAATGTGGTTTCACTAGACTGCACTAACAAATGTCAGAGATATCGAAGAAAGCAAAAGACCAATAGTTTACACAAGTGTTACACTAGTGACTAGCAAGCATAAAAATGAACAAGCACAAGGGTGTAAATCTAATATCACTGCACTAAAGCTTTTTCACTCTCTCCATGGCCAATAATAGGTTGAGAGCAAAGCATAAAGGCTTCTTAAGGTGCTTGCCCCCCCACTACAAATGATGCATGTTACTTGCCTGGTACATGCTGCAAGTAAGTTAACTCATTAGCAATAAAATTATTAAAACAATTTAGACAGTAAGGCATTCATATAAATAATATTTTAATCAAATTAAGGAGATAAATTCAATGGCATAGCATCTATAAACCAATAATTAGTAGCAGCCATAAAAAATTAATTCTGAGGAATAAAGATTTTCACTGGCAGATGTGGTCAGCTGGTTTTTTTGTTTAATCCTACAGGTGCACGGATCTTGCACAAGACCACCTTTTTTGTAAAACATGAAGGCTAATATAGAGAAAGAATTTTGCAGAAAACTAAGTTTCCTATTCTTTTTCAAAATTACGGGAGATGTCCACAAAATCCCCAAGCAGGCAGCTGTCGCACGATACCATGTTGCCATGTTGTGTCATATGCCTTCTCCAGATCAAAGAAGACAGAAGAAAGGCAGTCTGTATGGCAGCCTCCAAGCTGACCAAATGATCCACTAAAGAACGATTTCGAATGAAACCACACTGAAGAGGCAATAAAAGCTGCCAGGTCTCACGGCAGAACACCAGGTGTGCATTAACCATACACTCCATGGTCTTGCGGACACAGCTGGCGAGGGAAATAGGATGATGGCTAGAAACATCTCCTTTGACTTTCCTTGGTTTCAAGATGGGCACAAGGGTCAACTCGCACCACTTCAAGGGGAAAACTCCAGAGGTCCAAATATTATTAGAAATTCTGTAAAAACCGTTTCCTGTTAAGTGGAAGGTGTTGCAACATAACATAATGGATATTGTAGGGGCCAACAGATGTATGCTTCGAGTGTGATAAAGACTGCTCCAACTCAAGAAGGGTAAAAGGCTGATTGTAGTCCTCACCTGAGCCACCAAAGTGGACACCCACAATCTCACGTGTCTCTGATGGCTCGAAAGGAGGGTGTGTAATGTGCACTGCTCGAAACAGCAAAATATTGACCTAATAAATATGCTACTTTTGTCTCCTCAGTAACAATATTGTTATTGACCCGAAGGAAGGAAACCTGTGTGCTGAGAGACTGTCAGCACAACTTCCGAACATTGTCCCAAATAAACTTACTGGTAGCATGTACAGTTAGTAACAAAATTAAGTCGCTCCAGAATTTTTGCTGGCTGTCCTTGACATGTCGAGAGCGAGCCCGACACTCAGAAGAGATCCAGGTTAGCTTGAGTGGGGTGAGCACTAAAGTTTCTGAGCACACGCAGTCTGTCGCAGACAGCATCCCAGCATTCGTCACTCCACAAAGGAACACANGAGCACTAAAGTTTCTGAGCACACGCAGTCTGTCACAGACAGCATCCCAGCATTCGTCACTCCACAAAGGAACACGCCTGGCAGCCTCTGCAGCTGACACAATAGAGTTGAAGAGTTCCACTGCCATGTTCACGTCAAGAAAAACCTCCGCAGTGAAATTGAGGGGAACCATGTAAATGTGCCCAGTCTGCTTTCTTAAGTACCTAGTGAGGTGGCATGGGTGGGGCAGCAAACGGCATGTGATCTAATGTGATCTAATATGATTGGGTAAAGGTCACTTTCACAGAGTTCCNGAGCACTAAAGTTTCTGAGCACACGCAGTCTGTCGCAGACAGCATCCCAGCATTCGTCACTCCACAAAGGAACACACCTGGCAGCCTCTGCAGCTGACACAATAGAGTTGAAGAGTTCCACTGCCATGTTCACGTCAAGAAAAACCTCCGCAGTGAAATTGAGGGGAACCATGTAAATGTGCCCAGTCTGCTTTCTTAAGTACCTAGTGAGGTGGTATGGGTGGGGCAGCAAACGGCATGTGATCTAATGTGATCTAATATGATTGGGTAAAGGTCACTTTCACAGAGTTCCGGATAAATAGACCAATCAAAGTGGGTGACCAAAGCTTGGCTACGAAAAGAAAGATTGATGCAGGACAAAGTGCCAAAATGGGTCGTGAAGTGTGTAGGAGTACCAGTGTTCAACAGGGCAATATTAGAACTGGTGAGCAATGACTCAACTACACGACACCAGCCATCCCTGTGGTCTGAACCCTATATCTGATTGTGAGAGTTGAAATCACCAATGATCAGAAATGGAGGTGGGAGCAGACACCACCACAGGCACGGTCTATCAACACGTTATCCAGGCGGTAAAACGTGCAACCACTAAGGGGGCCGATCAGTGGGATGAAAGTGCATTTCCTGAAGGCAAATCGACTGTAGGGGTGAGGGATACTAGGAGCTCTTTTAGTTCAAGATTATTGAAATAACCTTGGCAGTTCCACTGTATGAGGGACATAAGTTATGGAAAGAAAATTTGCAGTAACAATTTCTTCCATTTCCCTGTGTCTGTTTATCACTGGCTTAAAGCCCCTTGAGCCTTTACTAGTGTTTTGGGAATCGACATAAACCGCCATCTCTGCTTCTGGCTCCGAGGAGACAGGACAGCGAGTCTTCGAGTTGATGATGCGATCCTGCAATTCATGGTAACTCTCAGGAAGGGATATAAGGGATGGAGTCTTTTTGGCTTGTCAAATTTTTTTGCTGCAGCTTCCTGACGAGATCTGTTAACAGAAGGTTTTGACAGTTTCTTTTCAGATAGCCTATACTGTGTACCGACAGACTTGATCCGGGTCGTCTGGACTCCCTGTGGCTTCGGCGTACTCGCAGACATGTCTGTCTGGGTAGCCACATCGTCTGTCTGTGTACACACATTCTTAACTGCTGGTTGAGCATTGACAACAAGGTAAGGAACAGAAGGCTTTGGGCCCTGGAGAGCATGGAAACGTTTCCGTGCCTCAACAAAGGAAACCTTATCGGTGTCCCGGATCGATTGAACAGCCTGCTGCTCCTGGTACACAGAGCACTCCTTCAACCAGACCAGATGTCCTTTGCTGCAGTTCACACACTTCAGCGGTTTGCTGCACTAAGGAGTATCTGAATGCGGTGGGTTAACACATTTTGGACAAGCTGCTGGATTCAGACATTTTGCAGAGGAATGAACTGCTTAACATGCACATTCAGGTACTCGACTTTGATAATGGAGGGAAGGGGGGACACGCACGCACACACACGAACGCACACGCACACACAGAGAGTAGATGTAGGTGACTTAAACCCATCAGTAGTCTTCAGCATACTGCGATCATCAGTGACGTACATAGTTTGCAGCTAATGCAAGATCTCTTTTTCCGGGATGTCGATCAAGTCGGGACACATGGGNCATCAGTGACGTACATAGTTTGCAGCTAATGCAAGATCTCTTTTTCCGGGATGTCGATCAAGTCGGGACACATGGGACTTTACCTCAACAGGGAACTTTGCAGTTGCCACATTGAAAGTCTTCATCGCCAAGAGCCCCCAAGCTCACGTCTTCTGCTGATTCTCTTACAATCAACAACAGGACCACCAGCTGCTCCATCAATGACTTTTTGTAATTCAAAAGGCAACACTTTTTCGAAAGTGTGCCCTTCTATACCTTGGATAACCAAAAATTGTGACGTAGGTAATTTAACAACTGTAGACTGACGCACTACAAAATCACAATCCGTATCACTACCAGTATCATTGTGGTGCCGTTTTAGATGGCTGGTGAAGGTGACAACCTTTTGGGGAGTGCTTTTGGAAGCCATCTTGTAGGCCTCCTGTACTAAGACTCGTCGGCCTCAGTCTGCCATTCGGGAGGGAAAAGAAGCCAGCAGTTATAACACCTTAGATTATGCCGTTAGGAGGGGGACCAACCTCCCACAGACCTAAGCAGTACTTAGGAACAGCTACCCTTCGCCACTATTCACTGCAAATTACTGCCCCGGTAGCACACTCAACTGAACACCTGGGCAAACCAGGGGCAAATCTTACATCCCAGGATCCCCACTATAGAGGACACCTTTTGGTGCCAGTTCAAGGGAATTGTGATTGATTACATCATCCTCCTCCATACAGCGGTAACACGTCTTCCCAGCAGGTTTAGGTGCATGGACTAGTCGGCCATGACAACCCTCCTGCCAAGTAGACACCAATTGGTGCTACGTGGGTGTACATGTACATGGATACAGGCTCCGTACTTAGATTTTCCTGCTGGGCCAGTGAGAAGGGTTTGCTAGACCATCACTAACAAAGGCACCACATATGGTCACGCAGTTTGGAAGCAGCACTCATTTGNGTGAGAAGGGTTTGCTAGACCATCACTAACAAAGGCACCACATATGGTCACGCAGTTTGGAAGCAGCACTCATTTGTGAGGACAGACCCTCATTAGGAAGGACATCGCCCTGGTATGAGATGATGCTGGAGGAAGGGAAGATGCGACGGGACATGGTGAGATGGAAAGAAAANGAAGGACATCGCCCTGGTATGAGATGATGCTGGAGGAAGGGAAGATGCGACGGGACATGGTGAGATGGAAAGAAAAATATAACGAAAAGGAGACAAAGAAAGAAGCACAAGATGATGGTCCAAAGAAATTTCAGATCCGGACTGCGTCCCGATTAGTTGCCTCTTACGACAAACACGGGGTGGCTGTGGTGGTATTCCAAAACCACGCCATCACACGGGGGCTGACAAGAAGTCTTGCAGAGACTGAGGGATTACTTTGAGTGGCACGGGAGGAAGCCACCCATGCCGTAGATTCCCCCCTGATACAAAACAGTAGGTGCAAGACAGTTCCTAAAGTGTATTTTCGTATTAATCATTTAAGTATTTCATATTAAATTTCATTTTTTGAAAAATGACTGTNACAGTTCCTAAAGTGTATTTTCGTATTAATCATTTAAGTATTTCATATTAAATTTCATTTTTTGAAAAATGACTGTAAATACTTTAATTACTTATTTTTACATTATTAATAATGTAATTCAATGATTATCTTTAAATAATTTAGTTTTCNTGTAAATACTTTAATTACTTATTTTTACATTATTAATAATGTAATTCAATGATTATCTTTAAATAATTTAGTTTTCACTCTTTTTAAGAGAATATATAGTAGAAAAATGAGTACCCAGTAATTAAAAAAAAAATTAAAAAGAAGCAACAAATGTGTGCATTGGGACTCACATTCCTACAGAATACCTCTCGTGGATATTTGAGTCTGGTAGCTTGCTACAGTATTTATGAACCTTGCAACAATGTATTACTGACATACTGTGGTAGTATGAGACAGATAAAATGCACGAGATTATGGTTTCTTCGTCTAAATGCACAACAACGCACATTTGTTTCTTATAATGGTTTTTTTTTAAAGTAACACTGATCCAATGACTTTGCTACCACTGAACCAATTTGGTGATAAGATAAGCTAGAAGTCTACTAACAAAGGAATACTTTTCAGGTTCTATTACTGTAAGTTCAATTCAGATTTCTGTTTTGAATAATAAATAAATACATTAAAAAAATTTTTATAATAAAAATTTTCATTTTTAATTTAATCTTTTTATTTTATATAGAACATTTTTGGAAGAAGGTATTTCAATCATTCCTTTTGAAATTTTAAAACAAATTCACCAAGGACAAAGAAAGGTCAACAAGGATAACTTAAGTCCAATATTATTTCTTCTGAAATCTTAATATTTGAGGCACATTTATTTCATAATAAGCCAAAGGAAAACAAATTCAAAACTGTCAATGNTCTTCTGAAATCTTAATATTTGAGGCACATTTATTTCATAATAAGCCAAAGGAAAACAAATTCAAAACTGTCAATGTCAAATAAACTGTTTTAACAAAAACTTGCATTACTTAGATAAAAGGATTATTTTGATACCTAAATTAATGATGAACCAGACAACTTACCAGCAGGCAGAGTGCGATACACGTGGTTGCTGAAAACCAAGCNTCTTCTGAAATCTTAATATTTGAGGCACATTTATTTCATAATAAGCCAAAGGAAAACAAATTCAAAACTGTCAATCTCAAATAAACTGTTTTAACAAAAACTTGCATTACTTAGATAAAAGGATTATTTCGATACCTAAATTAATGATGAACCAGACAACTTACCAGCAGGCAGAGTGCGATACACGTGGTTGCTGAAAACCAAGCNGATACCTAAATTAATGATGAACCAGACAACTTACCAGCAGGCAGAGTGCGATACACGTGGTTGCTGAAAACCAAGCCACAATGTTAGATTGTGTATGCTGCTAAGAGAAACTCACCCGAATGCATGCTTTACGCAGGTTGACGCACAGCCCATCAGCATCTTTGCTGTAGTGTTCCACCAATTCTTGCAACGTACGGAATGTAGTACGGCGGGCAATGAAGAACCCTCCTTCGTCAAGCTGACGGATACGATAATGCTTGACCGTGTCGCCATCACGCACTGAGAAATACATGAAAACACCACTTTCACATACCTCTAAAGAAAAGTTGACTAAGGGANATGCTTGACCGTGTCGCCATCACGCACTGAGAAATACATGAAAACACCACTTTCACATACCTCTAAAGAAAAGTTGGTCTCATGTAAAGTTGACTAAGGAAACCTGTTAAATACAGGCAGGAGGAAACACAATTTCAAGTTATCAATAAAAGTATCTAATTCTTCTCACATAAAATTCTTCAAATAGTAAAAATGCAGTAAACTTATAAAAAAATTTATCTTTGCCAAAGAAATTAAATTTAAATTCAAAGACATAAAACTTTGTAATAATCTTAGACACACACAAACACCACAAATCATATGATACTCATCACAGGTTGGGTTATCTCCAGTTTGCTACATTTCATCAGTATGCAAGAAACCAGAGAAAAAAATTCTGACCACGTGTCTCAGCTACGAAGGCAAGATTTTGACAGTTCGGTGAATGTAGCACCGATGTTTACTTTTTGCTTATGTATCCTTCCCCATCAACTGATGGGTCAAGTAGCANCAGTTCGGTGAATGTAGCACCGATGTTTACTTTTTGCTTATGTATCCTTCCCCATCAACTGATGGGTCAAGTAGCAGTAGTATTATTTATTTACACGTAGTCATAAGTTAATCCACTTGTCGTACTGCTTTAAAATAAATTTTAGGATGTTTGTAGACAAGGCTCAAAAATTGTAAAGTTACGGCAGAGAAAATAGCAAAACATGCATAAAATATTTACCAGGAAATTATAAGAGTTTAAATTTGGGTACAACTCAGAAATATACAAGCATGCAGGCTAAGAAATACCATTTTATACAGCAAGTCTTTAGACATCACGCTTGCAGTATTTTTTCAATAGCAGTCAATCTTTTTGCAATATACTTTTTAATACAAATCATTTTTCATTGCTGTAACCTGTACGTCATATATTGTGACACTTCCAGTAGGCACACAAGTTTGCAACAGAAAGCTGTGCAGTACCGTTTAATTTATTACAGACAGAGAATCTGATTTAACATTCTTGAGACTAACTGTGGTAAGCATGCAAAATAATTTGGACATTACAGCATGTGTGCCAAGCCTGGAAATATTAGAAGTTGAGGAAATTGTCTGACAGCACACTTTTACTCAAAGTATTTTGCTATTTAAACATTCATTGCTGGTGACACTTATAAGCATCTGAGAGCATGCAGGCATTATCTCCTGAACCCAGTACAGCTGAATTATAAGTATCATTGCATCTAATGCCATCTAGTGTTCATAAATTACATCAGTATTCAATATTAATTGCAGAACTCTAACTTCAAGGTTTACACAAATACGACCAACTCTAAGCTCTAGCAGTGAAAGTATTAATTGTATTGTGTGCTCATTACTGCATTGGCCAACATTCTGTTAGTGTAGGGAACGTTAAGTCTTGACCATTCAAAGAGGAGGCATTTCACGTGAAGAGGACATAAAAAAAAAAAAGTGAGGTTCTGAAATTCGATCATATTCGGCCTAATAGTATTTCTGGTAGGTATAAATGTGAACACATAATATTTTTTTTTGTACGATGTTTATTTGACAAGTTATGGGTTCCTAAAAAATTGTCGTAATTGAAATTAGAATTTTTTGAAAGTAGCTTTTCCAATTTAACAAATTTACAATAAAATATTAAGCATAGCGACATATCGAAGATGTACTGTTCTTTTGAACTATAAAATANCAGTTCGGTGAATGTAGCACCGATGTTTACTTTTTGCTTATGTATCCTTCCCCATCAACTGATGGGTCAAGTAGCGGTAGTATTGTTTATTTACATGTAGTCCTAAGTTAATCCACTTGTCGTACTGCTTTAAAATAAATTTTAGGATGTTTGTAGACAAGGCTCAAAAATTGTAAAGTTACGGCAGAGAAAATAGCAAAACATGCATAAAATATTTACCAGGAAATTATAAGAGTTTAAATTTAGGTACAACTCAGAAATATACAAGCATGCAGGCTAAGAAATACCATTTTATACAGCAAGTCTTTAGACATCACGCTTGCAGTATTTTTTCAATAGCAGTCAATCTTTTTGCAATATACTTTTTATACAAATAATTTTTAATTGCTGTAACCTGTACGTCATATATTGTGACACTTCCAGTAGGCACACAAGTTTGCAACAGAAAGCTGCGCAGTACCGTTTAATTTATTACGGACAGAGAATCTGGTTTAACATTCTTGAGACTAACTGTGGTAAGCATGCAAAATAATTTGGACATTACAGCATATGTGCCAAGCCTGGAAATATTAGAAGTTGAGGAAATTGTCTGACAGCACACTTTTACTCATAAAGTATTTTGCTATTAAAACATTCATTGCTGGTGACACTCATAAGCATCTGAGAGCATGCAGGCATTATCTCCTGAACCCAGTACAGCTGAATTATAAGTATCATTGCATCTAATGCCATCTAGTGTTCATAAATTACATCAGTATTCAATATTAATTGCAGAACTCTAACTTCAAGGTTTACACAAATACGACCAACTCTAAGCTCTAGCAGTGAAAGTATTAATTGTATTGTGTGCTCATTACTGCATTGGCCAACATTCTGTTAGTGTAGGGAACGTTAAGTCTTGACCATTCAAAGAGGAGGCATTTCACGTGAAGAGGACAGCAAAAAAAAAGTGAGGTTCTGGAATTTGATCATATTTGGCCTAATAGTATTTCTGGTAGGTATAAATGTGAACACATAATATTTTTTTTTGTATGATGTTTATTTGACAAGTTATAGGTTTCTAAAAAATTGTCTTAATTGAAATTACAATTTTTTGAAAGTAGCTTTTCAAATTTAACAAATTTACAATAAAATATTAAGCATAGCGACATATCGAAGATGTACTGTTCTTTTGAACTATAAAATAAAATTAAATTAAATTAGAAAAACAAAAAATATTTTATGTACAAAACCAGGAGTAAACATTTCAAACCAGAATTTTAGTCACTTCAACCAATTTTTTTATTTTTTTTTATTTCAAAATATAGCTTAAATAAAGTATATTAAAAATACACCAGAAAATTCAAAATGGGATCTGCATTAGTTTAGGAGTTAGATGGATTAATGTACATGCGTGTCACAATGGGCGTGATATCTGGCGCTTGCTTAGGTCGGCTGGTTTGCGCGATATTGCATTACAACTCGCAGCGTTATTATTTTATCCCGTTTAAGCGTATTTAAGCTCTTGCAATGATGTGGGGTAGGTATTATTCAAATTAATAAAATATTATAAAGAACAAAAACATTAGGAAGCAGTAGAAAACGAATTATGTAATAGCGGAACGCGACGAGTAGCGCCATCTCTTAGCAGCGAGAAGTACTACTTATTCTTCAAATATAATCAAAGCTATGTACAAGAAAGTGATAGAAATAGGACGCCAAGCGGTTTCGTATTTTATGTTATTTTTTTAGTGTTGCTCTAACCTCTCAGCGACTTGTGCACATTCTAAAATAGTTATTATTTTATAATGGCACCGTACGGTGATCAATGTTTTAATCCATTTTGCTTGTTACTTCATTGAAAGTTTAAAAATTTAAGGAAAATTTCTGAATGTTTAGCTCAAAAGTGGGGGTTTTCACAAGATGTTTACGTATGTGCACCCTGTAGGAAACAACTTTTAAATGAAACACCTCCAGTAGCTAATGAAGATATTGTGCAGTGCAGTCAAACATCGAGTGAATCTTCGCAAAACACTCATGATGAACCGTTCATTCCCGAAGATAAGTTTAAACATAATTCAACCCAAACCGACACAACCATAGAAAACAAAGACATTTTGAAGCAGCTAAAGGAGAAATTTAATGATCCTTCTATTTCTATGAAGAGTATGATATTGACTATAGCACCTACGTCATGGAGTGAAAGTAAACTTGCAGAAGAATTTGGAGCATCCAGGCGACAAGTGAGAAAAGCAAAGCAACTTGTCGATCAATTCGGTATCTTGTCATCTCCAAACCCACGCGGTGGCCGTAAACTACCAGCTGAGACCAAAAACTTGGTGAAATGTTTTTATCTATGAGAAGACATTAGCTGAATAATGCCTGGTAAAAAATATTTTATATCCGTTAAATTAGATGATGGAAAAAGAACGCACATACAAAACCAGCTTCTGCTGTGCAACATTGATGAACTTTATCAGAGGTTCAAATATGAATATCACAACGTCCAGGTAGGCTTAACAAAGTTTTTTTACTCTAAGACTCAAACAATGTATTCTCACAGGCGACTCTGGAACACACATGGTATGTGTTTGCACTTACCATCAAAACTTAAAGCTGATGTTGAATGGAGGAGACATTGCCAATCTTACAGCTGAAACTGCCATGCAACTTTCATCTTATAAGGATTGCCTTCGTAAGATGATGTGTCCCAATCCAACACCGACGTGTCATTTAATGACTACAAAGACAACGCCAAATGAACGCTGTGATTCTTGTCCTGGCTTAAGTGCAATTCGAGAGCATTTAAAAATCATATTTGATAGCAAATGGGTTGGTACAGCTGCTTCTCTACTCAACTATTGTCTTCTGATAATTTTGTAGATGACTTATGCGACGCTTTGGACTCTTTGAAACCTTATGCTTACATTGCAGAGGAACAGGTGCTTTATTTTAAAACTCTTAAGGAAACTATCGATGAAGGTCAAATTCTTGTACAATGTGATTTTGCAGAAAATTATAGTTTTGTTGTCCAAGATGCTGCTCAATCTTTTCATTGGAATAACGAACAGGCAACACTTCTAACGTCGGTTTTTTATTATAGAGATGGCAGTGAAGTAAAGAACGGCAGCATTGTTTTGATTTCGGATGACTTAATACATGATATAGCCACCTTCTACGCTTTCCAAAACGTACTACACAAACATCTTTTATAAAAAGAAATAGTTGTATCTAAAATTATATATACAGTGAAACTTCCCTATAACGGACACCCTTGGGGAATGAAATATTGTCCGCTATATAGAAGTGTCCGCTTTTGGAAGAAAAATGAAAATAATGTTTTAAATTGTACATACATACAAGATGTGCCATAGGTAAATAATAAATTATGTACATATTTACGTGAAAAAGGCAATTTATTTCACAACACGGAGCACAGAAAACAACTACGTACTGTATGTAGTAGGTATGTACGTATTACATACATAAATTTTCTTAAAAATGTATAAAAACAATTAAAAATATTTATGAAGCAATAAAATTTGACAGAAATTAACACTTAAAAAAGTCTGTTATTTTTTATTGATTTTTCTTTTAGTAAGAATTTTATTTTCAACATTTGACTGAATCCTCAATGCTAAGTCAAGTCCCTCAGCATCACAGTTTGAAATAAAAATTTTTTTGACCCGCTTAATTTGTATCAAGACTTCTTCAGCCTTCATCGGTGGGTCATCGTCCTCCACTTCTGACTCTCGTGAAATTTCTTCGTCATTTAGGCTTTCCTCTGGAATGTAAACAAATGAAAAATTAATTTTTTTTAAAGACAAAAACATTATAAAATGTGTGTACGTATAACTGTATAATTACCTTCACGAATAAGATCTGCAACATTCAGAGAATTATTTTCTGTGACCAGACTTCCATCAATGTCGGCGTACGTTGTTTCGCTCGTCGGGTCGTATGATGTCAGCAGGTCTTGAAGTTCTCGATCTTCATCAACATCTTGTGGATTTGCGGCTTCATCGCTGGAATTTACGAATCCCGACTTTATGAAGCAATGTAACACAGTTTCTTTGCTTATTTTTTTCACGGAGGACGTTATCCAGTGAATCGCATCCAGGATGTTAATTTTCTTTGCAAGATCACTTGACGATGTCGCATTGTCCATGTTGGCCAACAGGTGCTTCAAAACACACTTTCTATAGTGAGTTTTGAAGTTCTTTATAATCCCTTGGTCCAAAGGTTGGCATGTAGCAGTTGTATTCGGTGGGAGGAATACAATTTCCACATTGCTGAAATTTGTATTGGGATGGGAGGCTGCGTTATCCATAAATAAAATTATTTTTTGATTTTGTAGAATCATTTTGTTGTTCAATTTTGTCAACCAAATGTTCATAACATCTCTGGTCATCCACGCCTTAGAATTAGAATGCCAATCCACATGCAACAAATTGATATCGATACCTTTGAAACACCGAGGATTTTTTGCCTTTCCTATGACCAGAGGGTTTTCAAATTCACCAAGCATATTTGTGCATAAGAGCAAAGTTAAACGCTCCTTTGAAACTTTTCCTCCTTGACAACGCTCATTTTTCAACTGCATGGTTTTATTCGGAAGTGCTCTAAAAAATAAGGCGGTCTCATCGCAGTTATAAATGTTTTTGGGTTCAAAACTAACGCAATATTGTTGAAGCTTCTCTGTCCAATTTTGTACTACTTCTGTGTCTACTGAGGCCCCTTCTCCACTATTGGTTTTATAAGATATCTTATGCCGAGATTTGAATTTGTCAAGCCATCCTACAGAGGCTTTAAAATCCACTTGACCTAAATTTTTTGCAACTTCTAAGGCCTTTTCTTGAATGATCGGACCGGAAAGTGGAATGTTTGCAGCCCGAGCACGGCAAAACCATTTGAAAACTGCATCGTCAATGCTCAAACCGGCCGTTTTTGGAAATGATCTACAGGATTCGTCATTTCCGTATTTGCTGAATCTATCTAAAAGTTGCTTTTTATTTTTTATAATCTCACTCACCTGAGTCTTTCCTATTTTGAATTTTGCAGCGCAGTATTGCGCACTTAGTTTTTCACGTTCACGGGCTTGAATTATTTCCACTTTTTCTTTAAGTGTCAAACGCACACGGGGAGGCATATTAGAGCTGTGTTTATCGCTCGAAAATCGGAAACAAACTGAAGAGGTAAACATATCTGTACCTACAGTGTGGCGCAATTGAAATCTAGGAATTTGAGACAAAGGATGTTAGTGGAAGGCAAACCAAACAGAGGGGAGAAGGCTTTTCTCAGAAAACATTCCTTTCCGGGAGGCTGCTGAAAGCTTCTCTCAGAAAACATTCCTTTCCAGGAGGCTGAAGACTTTTCTCAGAAAACATTCCTTTCCGGGAGGCTGCGGTCGCTGTCCGCCTCCGTTATAGGGAGTGTCAGCTTTATAGAAGAATTTAATATGAAGAAACAAATGGGACTATGGTGGGGAATCAGAATTTGTCCGCTCAAGAGAGTTGTCCGCTTTTGAGAAGTGTCCGTTAAGGGAAGTTTCACTGTATAACCGACAGGGCTTCACAACATTTTAAAAACAGATTCAACTTTGTGAATCTATTTTATTATAGAGAAGATTTTAATGCAGATGCAGAAATACATTTTCATGCAACGTCTCACGGAAAGGGGCCATACGATGGTCTAGGGGGGAACCTCAAATTTTTAGCTACGCGTGCAAGTCTACAGTTACCTTCAAAGTGGAGCAATTGTTACACCAATGCGATTATACGAATGGGCAAAATATTCTTTAAAACAAACAGCCATTTACTACTGCTCCAAAGACGATATTCAACATCAGAGAATGTTTTTGCAAACCCGGTTTGCATCTGCAATCACCATTCCAGGAACTTAAAAGAAGCACGCCTTTATTCCAACAACCGGTGGCCTTCTTGTAAAAAGGACCAGTTCTAGCATAGATTCCCATTGTAAAATTGTAAAAATTACAAAATAAAATAGTTCTTCCATTGTTATCATGTTGTTTCATTATGTTATAATTATGATATCACAGCAGTTATACTTAGTATGTTTTTTCGCGTAAACCAGCCGACCTAAGAAAGCGCCAGATATCACGTCCATTGCGACGCGTATGTACATTAATCCATCCAACTCCTAAACTATTGCAGATCCCATTTTGAATTTTCTAGTATATTTTTAATATACTTTAAGCTATATTTTGAAACAAAAAAAAAAAAATTGGTTAAAGTGACTAAAATTCTGGTTTGAAATGTTTACTCCTGGTTTTGTACATAAAATATTTTATTGTTTTTCTAATTTTATTTTATAGTTCAAAAGAACAGTACATCTTCGATATAAGTTGCTATGTTTAATATTTTATTGTAAATTTGTTAAATTCGAAAAGCTACTTTCAAAAAATTCTAATTTCAATTACGACAATTTTTTAGAAACCTATAACTTGTCAAATAAACACCATACCAAAAAAATATTGGGTGTTCACATTCATATCTACCAGAAGTACTATTAGGCTGAATATGATCAAATTTCAGAACCTCACTTTTTTTTCGCTGTCCACTTCACGTGAAATGCCCCAGAGGCTAATTAGAAATTAACCATGGACCGAAAGTACCTTGATGGCAATATGTCACGTTAACACAAATATTAATTGTTTAAAAAATTATTCCCATGGAAAACAATTAGCGGTTAGTTACATTAATTTTTGCCAAATGTTTGCAGTAGGAGGGGGAAGTAGCGGATGCACATGACACAAAATGACAAGACATGGCAAGAGACCACAGATTACAAGGCAAATAGAAATTATTAGCAAACAGAATTGCTGCACATGGGAATTAATTACTTAAAAAAATATACAGAGCTCATGGAAAATATTAAACTCTGGGTATTTGTATATACATATGTATTTCACACGTGCAAAACGAGTCATTTGATGGCGTGACATGGCCTGCAGGCTAATTCTGCATTGCCAACACTAGTTTACTACATGCACAAATAGTGTGTGTCAACTTTGCTTTGAAAGTGATTCTGTACCACTGGTATTGCGGTAATGCTTTCGTGTGTCGACATAAAAGAAAAGCAAAAACTGAAGCAAAATACCAGTGTCTCTGAGGCTGCCCAAAGTCAACTGACCGTTTGCATTTCTTGTTTTAATGTTTTTATAAATATTATCCGTGGTTTCTAAATTACCGTAGAATAATTCTGCAACTCGTAAAATCGCTCATACGTTTAGTTTGTAGAAATGTATGTTCATATTTCTTTCATGTAATCTGAAAATATGCATGTGGCATCCATAACCTATCCTTGGTGGTTGACAAAATGTGGATAACCTTTTGTACAACTGCAGATACGTATTTAGCGGCAACACATAAAAAATGGGATAGCAACCCATTCACAATTCCCGAGATGAGTTTTTGAATACTATTTCGTGTAATCAGGGAAACTGGATATGATGAGTGCCAAATGTTGGCTCGAAGACAACAAAGGCAGCAGGAAATATGTTATTGAGATGTACTAGGTTTAAATCATGTTTCATAATAAGAAAAATATAATTACAAAACATGATATTGTTTTTTGTCTTAGTGTAGCGTATGAGAATATGGTCTCGACATTTTGAGGCCTATAACCATTCATGAAAACCTATGTTAAATGTTTATAAATAAAAACATGGCATGGGATGAATAGCAGTGGCATTTTAAGGTACAGATTTGTTTCTCAAAAGGGTGTTTTTATTCTTCATGCATCACGAGAATGAGTAGCACTACTTTTAAGTTAATTATGTAGCAAAAATATGAAAATAAATTTTAATACCTCAAAAACAAATTTGTTCACCATATACACAACAGTACACACCTATTATTTTGAATGTGGCATGAAATCAAATAAGGAAGAAACATTTGCATACCCAAAAAATATCAGAATTTTATTCGCAAAAATTTAAATGGCACATATGCAAAATGATAATGAACAAGTTCAAAAACTGCAAGTCAATCAATACATTTTTAGTGTGTTCACAAGTAATGTCATATGCCAAAATTAGCTTAGGCCATTTGTGTGAATCCAATGGGTTTAGGATAAACCTTTCATCCATGGTCTGAGAAACAATCATGCCACATTACAAATTAAAACTTAATTTAAGCATAGTTTCTTGCAGTGGTCTAGCGATTGCTAAAATAGATTTACACATGCCACAACTGCGCTGTAATTAAAACTGAAATTATATAGTGTGGTAAATACTTATGACGTGGGCCTAAATCATAGTAAACTACAACTGCAGATGTTTAAATGTTACTAAAAACACACTTTCTACTGTGAAACAAATCCATGTCTTAAACCAACGCTAAAAAATATTAATGTAATTTGGTGGTGAATGTCTGTGGCAATTATAAGGAAGTCTTAAATTACTACAGAAGTACTTTGTGCAATTTAATTGTTTAATCTGTTTTGCTGCACACATTGTTACATTTCGATTAAAAGTATAAACTTGTAATTAAAATCTTCTCAAATCTTTTATTTACCGTTTCTTCTTTTCGACAGCATTTAACAAATTACAATTTCTTCTCAAATACAATAAAATCCACATAATTTATGTTTCATTAATAATTCACAGTTCAAAACATCTTTAACCAATTGTACTAAATATTAAAGATAGTTTTATTTAGTACTTTTGTTTAATAAACATTTAATGCTAACCACTCTCTAGAAAAGAAATGAATATTAATACTGAATACCATCTAGAAACAAATGAAAAATACTTGCATATGATCTCTCAGTCTAACTATTAAATTAACAAAAGATTATTATACTGCATTTTGTTTAACTAATATAATAAAGTGTAATTTGGAAATTATATTAAAGGAAGTGACAACATAAGCAAGTACTCCGTAATCATATATAATTAAAATATCAGTGAAACTTTAAACATAACCCCTAAAAACTGCAATGTTACAACATTTGCTAACCTTTCACACATCAATATATTGCATTGTTTACAAAACATACCAAACAATGAGAGTATGTTTAAGGAAAAACATCCCTGAGAGATAAACATACAAAGGGGCAAACTTACGCAGCTCTAATTTTCTCATTTCCGTTGTTAAACGAGATATTTTGCAACAAAAGGGCAACCTATGGTTACCGCCAAAGCAAAACCTTGTGAAGTAATTTCCTTGAAACAATGGTTTGTGCAGAAGCCAATTTTAGCATCCAAACAAAGTAAAATTGTGCATACAGAATAACTCATGAGTAACAAAATGCTATCTTTAGAGGAGAAGTGAAGCAAAAGCTTCAAGATGCAACTTAGCACTGGTGGTACAGAATAAGCCTGCTGGAAGCACACTTGTTAAGAGATGGCAGCACAGTCAGCAGCTTTAACCAACAAATATTAAATCTTTATAATATGTCAACTTTTGCCTTGTACTGGCTCGAAGCGACTTTGGGTTACAATATATTGTGTAAAATTAATTTTAAAATACCTTTCAACAATTCTGCAGCCTCATCAAATTAATATAAAGCATGAACGAGGTGAATAAGAGGTAACCAAGATGATAACAATGCTAACCAAAAAAACATGTTTTAAGTTTCATTTAATTTAAAACACCTAACATTACTATTTTAACATAAAGTTTTGTTTGTTACACAAATAACATTCACCTTCATTGATTCACGCATCAGGAGTTTGTATATGGAAAATTATTAGTTTTGTTTCAGACATGGTACCACACCCTGGCTGTCAAAATCTTGCTTTCATAGCTATCAATTCACTATGCAAAACAAATTGCAGTGCATCTAGGAATACAAAATTGCCTGTTTTTTTGCCTTAATTTTAACTTTTCAAGCACTGTTTAACCATTTATAATTTTTTTATCTTCTGAAAACAATTTCTTTTTCAGAGCACATGCACACACATGCATGTACACAAACTTTATGCATAATTTTCCAGCCAATGATGTTTTTTATTTTAGCTTAGTTAAGCTATCATACTTCTAGGAGAATTTGGAGCAAATTTGAATGCCGATAGTCTCAACAGGTAGGGTGACTAAAATTGTTAGTTATTAGAGTATTTTTACTCTTAATTGTTCTTGTTTTGTCCGCGCAGTAAAGGTGGGAATATGAGAATTTTTAAGAAAAAATTCATCATGATTTGGGTTATCACTTGCTAGAGATACAAAAATGCTGAAGAACATTTATAAATTTTAAATTTCAAAATGAAAGTAAAAAATTGAACTCAAGTGCATATTGGATGTCTCAAATTTATGTTGACACCCTGTGTACATTAATAACAGATAAACTATTAAAGACAATCTGATGGGACTGCATGTATTTTATGCTATAAAAACATTGGGTTATGCAAGCATGTAGCCATCCTGCTGTTGTCAGTTTTGTTTGCAGCTACGAACAGCAGCACCATCATTTCAGAGAAAAAGGTGGAGGTGACAAGGTTTTTTTTTTTTTCGAGCAATGTTAAGTGGATTTTGAAGTGTTATTGGAAATATGAAAACATGATTGAGGTGCAGAGATGTAGAGTAAAATTTGATAATGTGTCAGCATCATTTGTAACAATGACACAATTATGTAACAAGTTTGAGAGGGACAGAACCATGTGCGATGTGAAGAAAGAACAGTGCAACAAAAAGAGACTACAGACAAAAGAAGCATGGGGAGTGTGTTGCACATATTCACGCATTCCCCCAGAAAGTCAAAAGTCTGTATGGCGAGCTGCGCATTAGTCTGATGTCTTAAATCAAGTGCCAATCACATTTTAAAACAAGTAAAGTGGAGACCCAATATTTCCATGTTACTTCACACCATGAATGAAGGTGACTCAGAGAAGAGTGTAAAATTTTGTGAGTGGGTTGTGAACCATCAGAAATTTAACTGATTTAATTGTTTGGTCCAATGTGGCAACCTTTAAAATGAATGGAACTGTCAACCACCACAACTGTGTGTACTAGGCTGATGAAAATCCCCACACTGTGGTAGAGTAAGCGGTTAATCTTCCTCGGTTAACAGTGTGGCGTGGTGTGTATAAAAGTGACAGGTGAAAGTTGCTGTACAATGTTGCAGAAAACATTGTGCCAACTGTTCACCAACTCTACCAAGATGACAATTTCTTTCCAGAAGCATGATGCACGATCACATTACCATGAAATGTACGTTTGTCCCTAGATGAACATTTGTTTTGAGGTGGATAGGCCTATGAGGAAGTGTTAAGTATCCACCCAGATTTCCAGATTTAGCATAGTTATATTTTTATCTGTGGGTAATTCTGAAGAACAATGTGTAAGTCACAAAGTCAGAGAGACTGTATGCCACGAAGGAAGCGATTGTAACCACCTGTGATTCCACTACCATGGAAAACATAGCTATTTGTCGTTCTGTTCTATAGCGTTGCAGACATGCTGCTGATGGACATTTTGAACAATTGCAACTGTTAGCATTCACACACACCTAACAGTGTCCTTATAACATTAATACAAGCAGTCTCATCAGATTGTCTATAATAGTTTCTCTGTTATCCCCGTTCAAAGAATGTAAACAACTTGGGACACATGATATTTTATAGGAGTCATAATTATGGACCTTGTTCTTTCTCACTATTAATAAGCTGAGTGCTGAATATGGCAAGTAATAGTTACTAGTTTAATGTAACAAACATTACGTGAACTAGAGAAAAAAAATTCTTGGTAATTATGTGTAGAGAGAAATATGTAAATTAGACTACGTAAAATTTTTTATTAAGGTGTGTCCTCCTCCATCGACCCCCAATAGACATTTCAAAATTATGGCATCCCTACCACAAAAAAAAACATAATGTAAGTTTTCTGCAGCAGTTTATTTAAAATCTTAGAATTGCTGCAAAGAATAAATTTTGCACTACTGAAATTAAGTTCATCTGATTTGTATATATTTGAAATAGAATCAAAATACAATCAAAAAATTTAGTTCAATATTCGAATCAAGTTTGCAACCAGTACCCACAAAGACCCATCACTATATTAAACATTTTGAATTATTAAGACAAAGTCAACATGGTGCAATGGGAATCACTATTCAATGCTGAAAAACAATGAATTAGCTTTTAAAGTTACCTGAGAGTGAATAATCATTACGACGACTTTCAGAATCACGTATCAGGAATGCTCCATGGTCATTTTCTGGCAGTAACAACTTTTTCTCTGCTTCAATACGTTTTATCTTGCCAAAGTACCATCTGCAAAAAATTACAATTAATGTAGCATGCATACAGACAAAATCATGTGACTTGCTAAGCTCACAAATACACACACTGTTATGCTACAATGTCCTGGAAAGTGCAACTTCATTTGCAATACTGCTATAGAATTGCATTTTTTCTAAATAAAAATGTTCAACCTAGTGGTTATGCTCCCACATACCCCAAACTTCAAGTTCATTAATGTGAGTCCAACATAAAAACCCCACTGGGTTTTCTAGGTAGATTTGGAAATAACATCACTGTGAACTAAGCCAAGTGTTTCACCTTCAACCTCCCCAAAAATGTTTTATGGTTTTACTACTGTAGTGTTATGAACAATACTTAGTAGTTACAGTAACATTTTCACATTTAAAGATTTATAAATGCAGCCATGGTATACGTTGGAAAACAGAAAATTCTACTTCAGAATGATTTTCAATTATTTTATTAGTTAGCTACAGGTTTATATACTTTGTTAATGGAATTAACCTTTACCTTTCTAAGAAATTAAGTTGATGAAGACAAAAAAATGTTTTAAATTGTGTGTAGAAATAATGAAAATTTGAGTAAAAATTTTTTTCTTAACTTTTGTGAGCTGCTAAAAGTCACTCCCATACAACAGAATGGTCTCTTTTTGTAGCTACAGTTGGTCAAGCAGTATGGGGATTATCTCTTCTATAGTGCATCTCACTCCAATTGCAGTGGGTGACTTATCAAACAATTTTATATTTATACATTACTATATAATTTGACCATTTTTTATGTATTTTTGTACGTATGAACATATTCTGTCAACACAGCATAACTTCTTGGCTGTTGATAATCGCTAGCCATCTGGAAACAGTGCACATCATGCACTCTTTACTGCAATCTAGGAGTGAGATGGACTATAGCTAGACATACAAATTTTCTGTAGGGAAACCTTTGGCTGATGTGTAAAAGGTATACATGCTAACATCAGATTGATAGTCAAGTGTCACAAATTACTCAATGCAAGCTGGAAAAACAAGAAGTTACATGTTAAAAAAAATTTGTACAAAAGGATTACAAAAAAGACACTGACTGAGTACAGCAATACTAAGCAGCCAGTAATAACAAAAATACAACAATTTACATCTTACAATCTTTGTTGTGGGAACTAATAAGAATAAAACATGGGTGTCATATGACAAGCATACAGATAGTATCATATATGGATGTCCAGCATATAATTTAAATGTAGAGTCAAATAGTAGAGATCCATAAGTATTCTTAACATTGAACAAGCATGTGAGTGGCTTGTGGGGAAAGATGAACCAAACTGCCATACCAGCAGATGTGCTGCTTGTCTTGACTCTCCTCTCATGATCCGACATGAACAACAACTTCGGGGTTCATCACGATAGCTGGAGGGGTGCACCTTGACAGTATGCCCGTGTTTTGATACATATATTGAAACCTGAGGAGTCCATTACTGTCAACTACCAACATTTTCTTTCTCTATGGTTAAAATAATTTTCATCTTACTTCAAACTGTATGGTGGCCCACTAAAAATGTTTATGTATGGCTGTTTTTTTAATTGATTAGTTCTTCAACAAAAATGTTTAAGATTTAAAGCAGAACCTCTATTCTTTTGCACAAGAGGTCTGCAACAACTATGATATGCTAAGCAAGAGATATGACCTACAAGACCTTTTCATTTAATCTGCCTGAAATTATGCATCTTATTTCTCCATGGACAAATTTCACAAAAATACTGAATTACTTTTAATGTGAATTTTCAGTAATTTTTTGATGGTTTCAGCTTTTCATAATTTTTGTAAATTATTTTCAACAAAACCCAGAGTAAAGCAGAGTATTTTAATTGTTATAATTAAATTGTTCCTCAAACAATTCAATAATCATGTGAGCTATTTTAATTTCGCTAGCACTTTCAAGTATTAGCATTAATTGCAAAACATACATATAGTTATAACATTTACGAGGTCCTTGTGATGTATGAAAGGAAATATACCATCACAGTCACCATTACCAAACAAGAGATAATGTTGCATGTTTTTACAATTACAAAACCTGTGAAATTAGAGGGTGACCCATTTTCACTACTGGATGCTGCACACATCCAGTGCACTGTAGACATTTTACAAAGCATGTAAATGTCACTTATGTCCCTTGATTTGTTTAGGAACTGAAAATTCTCATTTCCTAGGAGTATGGTTATAAGAGTGGCTCTCTATCCACCATCCTAGATGTCATGGGTTCAGTCAAGCTATACCATAACTACAGAGAAATAGCCCTCCAATGTAACCAAGATATTTTTCAAACTAGTATGGCAGAAAGGATTTTCTGAGGGTTACTCAAGATCATACTTAACAAAAGTGTGTGTTATGGCTATAAGAGATTGCCATACATGACTTGCTATCTTAATATGCTCTATATAAATAAAAACTCAAAATTTTCCATGGTATTGGCGAAACTGTTTAAAATAATAAGTTTATTTGATTAATTTAACATTGTTCCCTATAAAATTATGAGATAGTGACCCTTTCCATCTCACAAATCAAACACCTGCTCAATGGGAAAATGCCACTCCCCCTTCCACCTACCCCTACCCTAAAACAAAACAAAAGTCAAGCTCCTGGATAAAAATCTTACAATGACACTGAGCACTTCCACAATCAGAAGTGTAGTTACCCAACTGCACAAGAATAAAATCAAAATTCTGTCAAAAACATGTGTTCCACACATACACAATACAAAAAGAAACAAAATGCTAATTTGAAAACTCATCATAGAAAATCAGTGAAGTTAATATGACAAAGTCTCAGTTCATAAGGTTTACCAAAAGCCACGAGATCATAAGCAATTATTTAAAGGTGATGCCCTCCTTCCCCGCCTCAAGACATTCTACCGTTCTGCAACTTTGCCAAGCCAAAAATTCAGCATGCAAGAATTACCACTATACAATAAAACTAGTCCGTCACAAAAAAAGATGAATAAAGTGTAACAAAGAAGTAGTCATTTTGTGTTACAAAATTTGTAGTCTTAAATTTAACCTAATTAGATTGCCATAATGCCATACCATTTCAATATCCTTTAACAAAATAAGAGCACCATTTTTTTACTTACAAAAATTATGCAGCATTATGCAATTTAATTTTCCCTTGAACAAACCTCTTCAAAATTGATACAATAGGTACCCTTGCATCACAAGCAAGTCCCATATGTGTGTGTGCTTTTTATAAGATGTAAGTTGAAATTAGTATGTGCGCCATCCAATGACCAGTCGCTCAAGCATGAAAGTAGGTACGTTAAATAAATTAATAATTTTTTCACTAGGTGAATGCTATCTGCAATAACTTCACCAAAAAATAGTTTTAGCCCAGTGCGTATAGTATTCTTACAATCACACAAGTGTTGATTTTTACCTCATTTTACTGTGGTAAAGAGAAGGAGAAACTAAACTATTTATGGCCACAAACTACTTGTACAGCCTAGACTGCAATACACATTTGCAAGTTAGATAACCTCCAAGACTACTGGAGAAACACCCTAAAGCTTTAGTAAATAGATCCACACTTCCAGTTCACCATGACACAGTGACAGCCAGAGTAATTACAGGGCCTAGAGCTGAACCTTGGCCACAAACAACTATGATTGCACTACGAACACACAACCCAATCCATTAGTTCGAACATCTAAAATTTAAAGTTTTAAACATATAATTTATTATGAAGCATAAGTAGCTCTAGGTCAAGGAGACCGCTTGAACATTGCGAAACTGCAAAGTTCAAGCCAATTAAAACATGGCCTAAATAGTTTTCCGAACCTTCAGTATTAGTGTTTCAAGGTCAGTGGTGAGACAGCATGTTCCAAAAATTAGTGGTAAGACAGCCAACACACACATGTGCACACTATTTGACAAAATCTGGGGCTGAGGTCTGAATTTATTTCCAAACACACTTTTCCAAACTTAAATGATACAATATAGTCACTATAAGGAGTTATTAATGGCAACACATTCACATGTTTCCCGCTAAAATGAAACTGCAATGTAGATCACAATAATATAAGAATGAGATTCAGAAATTGGTTACTATACAACTGCAATTCCTTCTCCATATTTGATTTATAATTACCATATAGCCCAGTCTTGCCAGATCATCTATGACAAATGGCAGGACAGGCTACAGTTTCTCTCCATCACCTCTCTCCTTTTATATTGTCTGTCTCATATAAGTTGGCGAGATTTTGACAGTCAGTAAGTGGCACTTGACGTATACGAAACAAACAACGTGCCATTTACAAAATCTTGTTTTAGCTGATGCAAGAACAAACAAAAATGAATATTATGTTGGCTATTCTGAGTGCACTGCCGAAGCACATCAGACAAGCAGAAAATATGCGGATAAGAAAGAGTTCTTGGATTAATTAATACATTTTATTTTAAGTGGTCATAAAAAGGCCGTTTTTAGTGTTACAAACTAAACTTCGTGCTGAAGTAGTACTGTATAGGTGTTTAAAATGAAATGAACATTAAAACCATCCGCATTAAAATTAAACAACTTCAAACCTTGGGAGTTCTTTTCACGTAACCCCATTCTCCATCCATGCTTTCCATACAAGCTTGATACTAATTCCAAAAGCCTACAGAAATATTGCAGGGTATTGAATAATTTTTTCCAATAATTAGACAAAATATATTTCAAACTAGTGTCGTTTCAAGCCAGTAATAGGAGAAAAGTCAACTTTTAAAAAGACAATCAGGAGGCAGGTCAAAGTGCTGCTACCTGTTGAGAAACTCATTCGGCTTACAAAAGCGCTACCTACCCTGCCATGTGCGCTATATGTCGCTCCTGAAGCACTAACCAGCCAGAAAAATACAGCTTTCTTGTGTAAAATAACAAATTTACAAACACATACCAATAATTTTATTTTTTCCACGAGCTCTGTATAATTTTTAAAGTAACATGTATTTCCATGTACAGTGATTTTGTTTACTAGTAATTTCCTTTGGACCGGTAATCGTTACGTCTACATCCATTATGCGCCATGTTGTTCTGCCGCCCACTTTGCAAAGTTGTCTGCGAGTTGGCGAATGAAAGTGCGTTGTCAAGCAATTTCCCAAAATTATTTTTATTTCAATTCTTAACATATTAGCTGTAATATCCAAAGTGTGATAAGAACTACAATTACCATCTCACAAATGTTAACCCAAATTCGCTGTCTTGGATAAATTAAAAAAAGAGTTAGCAAATATTAACATTTTTGCAAGGTTTATATTTTTACTTTTATAGCCTACGAATTGTTTAGACAGATGTCAGCCTATAAATACCTTAAAGTTTGTTTAGCACTACAGTACATTGGCAAATGGATTAGCTGACAGCGTGTTGATAAAAAATACAGCCTCCACTTGATGCACCAGCTGATGGCGAAAGGATACATAAACAAAAAGTAAACATTTGGTGCTACTTTCTTTAAACTGTCAAAATCTCGCTAACTTACACGAGACAGATAATATTGTACTCTGGCCAGTACAAATTCCCTTTCCCAAGTCAAAGAGTTTGTAGACCAAGCTGCTACCACAAATCACCTAAATAAACTTGGAAAGGTAAGTGTGCTGAAAGAAAATTTTTCGAGAAAAAGAACCAACGAAAAACTGAATTTTAACAGTGCTACCAAAATGCTGGACACACCAAAAACAAATTTTGACGTTACCAGTGGCAGTACAATAGTTCAAGAAACAGGAAGTTACTGATTTAACTAATGCCCCTACATTCCTCTACATGAGTGTAAATAATTTTTAACGAAGTTCTTAAAAGTTTAGGTAGTAGGTAGGTGCTGACTTGACAGCAATATCATTAGAGATGAAACCCAAAACCTGCAACAGCAATTACAAAATATGCCTTTCCCAGGACTCGAACCCAGAAAACCTCATAAAAATAAGCTACAATGACAATTAACTGCATCAGGGGGTAGGATTTGGAACATCAACTTAGTATGTAATCAATACAATGTTTTGAATTATAGGGTTCACTAACCTGAAATATTTACATAATTTTGAAAATAAGTCGTTGAACCACTTAAAATGCATAAGTTTACATAGCCTACCATAGTGCAACATGTGTGAACAATTGAAGGGAAATTGGTTAATTGATCCCCAGATATGGATTTTAAAAAATATTTTCTTAATTGGTGCTATTGCCTAAAAGAGAGGTACTGTATAATACGCTTCTAATAAATACTGTCAGCATGAAAAGTTTGGTTGAATTTGGTTAAGTTGTTAAATAGATAGGCCAAACTTATAAAAATGTTAAAAATGTCAGTCTGAAAATCAGTTTCTCAACCCACTTAAATCATGTAACTTTACATGGCATTCTGTAACACACTAATGGTGAGCAAAATTTGGTGGAAATTTGTTGAATTGTTCTAGGAAATATAGCTACGTTCAATTTTCTCATCTAGCACTATTTTGCAAAAATATCAGCAAAAATGTATTTCTGTATGCATAATTAATGATTCTAATAAACCCTGTTTAGCATACAAAATTTGGATGAATTTTGTTGAAATATTTTATAGATATAACAAATTAATCTAAATGATTTATATTAACACTATTATAAAAAGGCCTGCTGCAACTAAAACATGTTAGTTTACACATCCTTATGTAGCACTACTGCATGAAAAGTTTGGTGGGAATCGGTTGACTGGTCCTCAAGTTGAGTTGAGAGATTTAGACGGCTCTTAACAATGAGGTCTTGAGAGCTGATGAGGGTGAAATGTAAGAATGGAGCAGTGCCAGAATGCAAGGGCGGAGGAAGCGAGAAATCCCAGAGAAAACCCGCCGACCAGAGGCATTGTCCGGCACGATTTTCAATTACGAAAATCCGGAGTGACCCGGCCGTGAATTGAACCCGGTTCGCCTTGGTGAAAGACGAGCAGTCTAAACGCTCAACCACTGTGGCCCCGATTGGTCCTCAATATATGGCATAAAAACTCAATTTTCTTCATTTGACAATCTTCATAAACAGAAGACGAAAACGTTGTGAATTAAAACCTTTGATGATTGTCACAGATACAGGTAGTATACAAAGTTAAGTTAAAATTGGTTACATAGTTTCGTAGATATAATGTTTTTATAGCAGCCATTCTAAAAATAAGGCTCTTGCACACTTAAAACATATAAATAAATGTGGCCTGCTACAGTACAACTTCTTCGCCAAATTTGTAAGAATCTGTTGGTTGTTTCCCGAGGTATGACAAAAAAATGTTTTTCCCGCGCGAGGCTATCTTACAAAATGGCGAAGAAATGAGGCTAAGTACCGCAGATTTAACGTATAAAATAGATATTGCCAGGCTACAAAGTTAAGTAAATTTTTTTTTGTATTTCGTAGATATAAGGCCACCATTTTGAAATTATGGCCTGCCGTAGTGCTACTTGTTTGCCAAATTTGTTAGAAATCTGTTAATTTCTTCCAAATATATGTATGTAAAAAATTTTAATGTCATATGATGCTATCTTACAAAATGGTTGACAGAAGATACTTTGTGTAGGCACATTTGATGGTTGTTACATGTACTGCTAGCATACAAAGTTACTTTGGAATTAATTGCATGCTTTTGACTATATATACCATGCTAAAATGGCTATATGGCCACCATTTTGTAAATAAATGTGTGAACTATATGAAACATAGCTGTATTCATTACATGCCGCAGTATTACTGGTTTGCCAAATTTGGCAGGAATCAGTCAATTGTTTCCAGAGATATGATCTAAAATTTTTTATTAATTCATGCAGCGCTATCTTACAAAATTAAGGACAAATGTGGTTATTTCTTGGAAAAATATGATGATTGTAATATATACCGTCAGCATACAGAATTTAGTCGAAATTGGTTAAACGATATGGTCGCCATTTTGAGAATAAGTGCTTTAATTTGATTTGCGTAAGTTTACATTGCCTATCATAGTATAACTTAAGTGCCAAATTTGGTGAATATGGGTTGGGTAGTTTTCGAGATAGAACAGAAAGGCTATATTTAATGTATCCATCTTCCAAAATGGCTGACCAACAAAAATATCCATTTCTTAATTCAATTCTTACACGATGCGCTGTCAACGTACAAAATTTGGTTTACATAGGTTGAACGGTTCCCAAGATATGACGTCACCCTAAATTTTAAAACAGCTTCCTTTTTGAACGTGCCCTGCATGGTTGAAAGTAATAAAAATCGCGTGTCCTTACTAAATATTGTGTGTTTATAGAGTTTGGTGAAGATCAATATATTCGTTAAAAATTTGAGAAAACAAAAGAGGGGGGGGGGGTTATGCGCGCGCGTCCACAGGCACACAGAACCACAAGCAGGAAAGTGATATAAGCCTCTCTCTAAAAATAAGCTTTGGTGTAAGACAGCATATCTACAAAATCAGCTGTGAAAAATTCCCTGACTTTTCCCTGTTTACCGGAATAAAAGTTATTTTCCCTGACCTTTCTTAACCAGATTCTACAGTTAATAGTGTGCGCATGCATGTGTGTATGTGAGAGCTCTTAGACACAATTAGCAAGAAGTTTTAATGAGTTTGTAAAATGGATGATTCCATGTATCAATAGATATTTGGCGAGCAGACGATGGTTAATTTAACTTTGTTTTTAATCATGGTGGAAAAGTAATTTGATTGTTTTTGAGGTCAAATATGCGTGATTCAAGCGAAAATGCAGCGGCACACGGAACTATTTTACCGCAGCAGAGAATTCCACAAATTATGCAGCTGATAATTTTTCGGCGCAAAGAATTTATTTAAGAGGCAGAAAGTCCCAAACCACTACAAACATGCTCGCCACTTTCGCAGAGTGAAAAATTCCAAAAACTTACAAGAAAAATTAAAACCCGGAATGTATGGGTACCAATTTCAGGATAGAGAATCGAAACAAGAATATTAGAACTGAACTGAGAATCTGCATAGGTAAAAAGTAGGAACGTTCCATAACAATATTGGCTGTAGAAATAGTTTAAAACCAATACACACTAGTGGCGGTCATGTTAATGTAATATTTTTTTTAGCAAAGAGAGATTTTCCCCCACTAAGGTAATTCCATGACTTTTCCAGAATGCAATAATTCCCCGACTTTTTCCTGTTTTCAGATTTGTAGACACCCTGCAAGGTGTATTTTTTACAATTTCTAATCTAAAGCATGTGGAGTTTTATAATAAATCATTAAATGAACACGCTGGAAATGTTTACAGCTGACTGACATAGCCTTAGAGCAAAAATACTTGAGACCCGCCTGCCTGGCGCCCGTACTGCGTTGCGGAGTGTTTGCAATCCACATTCCTCTACGAAACTATTAAACGTGCGTCCAGCGTGCTTAACTACGAAAAGAACGCACACTTCAGACTATGCCTGTAGATTACTTTTAAGACGTCACACACATTGTAAACACCATTTCAGAGCACTCCAAATTGGTTAAACACAACTTTTTCAAAGCGCTTTATCTCAAAATATACGCGTTATATTCTCACAAAAGAAATCTAGGGACATGCAATGAACCTTGCAACAGACTTTCCACCAATAAAATCACAAGGTCACAGCTTAAAGTCCCTTAGGTACACGCAGCACGACGAGAACACTGCACGCCAGTTTAGAGCCCTGCGCATAGCGGCGATGGCCTTGCGCTTCTCGGCCTCAAAAGCGGAAAAAATATTCACGCCCCTTAAGGGGCACGCCTACCTGGAGCTGTTGTCCATGTTTGAGACCGAGAAGCGAGGGAACGATAAGATATACACTGTTACACGCATCAAGTGTGCCGTCACTAGTAAGTACATGGCTCTGAACTAGCGTGCTGTGTTCTTGTCACGGAGCGTGTGCTTATGGGACGAAACTGTGACCCCACAATTCATAGGTGGAAAATCTATGGTAAGGTTCAATGCAGGGCCCTCGAGTATTTTTTATATGTATCTCATTCATATATTTTGGGATACAGTGCTTTGAAGAAGACATTTTTTTTTTTTTTTTTTTTTTTTTTTTTTTTTTTTAGCTATGTTGGAATACTCCGAAATTGAGTTTCTAATTAATATGTGAAACTTCTTGAAAGCATCAACATACCTTGTGTGAAGTGTGTGCTTTTCGTAGTTCAGCACATTGGACACACATTTGATAGTTTTGTGGGGAAACGTGTGTTTCAAACACATTGCAATGCAGTTCAAGCGCCAGGTAGGCAGGCCCCTTCAAACACGGGACACAACTACAATGTACAAAAACATTTCCAACTAAGAAATTGTTAGTTATATCTAACCAACATTCAGAAAGTGCTGTGATTAATGGTGGTTTAATACAGTTTTCGTCAGGAACAACTGTAGACCCTAAAAATATATTGGTAGAATGTCTATAGTGAAGTTCAGTGCAAGTTTCTATCCTAGTTTTGCGTGAATTCTATCAGTATTTTTTGTTGTATAGCAGTCCGAAAGTATTTTCAGCCATGTTTATGGGTACTGGGAAAAATGTTTCTAGTAAGCGTGATGCCTTAAATGTACCAATTGGATGTCCGTCTGAAGTGTCTTTATCGTAAATAAACGTATTAGGGACACGTTCACATTGAATAGGTCTGTGTGAAATGTTTTAATCAATTTTGTCGTCGGGAATCAAATGCTAAAAATTTCCGGTCTAACTGAGAATCATCCTGTATAACCATTCCAGCCAGGCACTGATCTGAAACTGAAGTATTATTCTCAGTCACATCATTTTTTCCCTATTTAAAAGTGTCGTGCAAAAGTACAAAAAATACTGCCTCTTTTACATAATGATGCAAGTAAGAACATTTTGAGCTCCAAAATATTGAACACTAGCTGTGCCCGCGGCTCCGCTCGCGTGGACTACAGAATTATGGTTTAGGTTTTTTAAAATAAAATTCATGCTTTTTATACTTTGTCCTTACAATGTCTGCACTTGCTTTTCAATTTCAATGAGTGCAAGGTGAAAAACTTCGTCATTCAATGTTGCTCGCGTGGTTATAGTAACAAACTTATAGGGAGAAATAACAGTATTTGTAGTAGACAGACACTGATCATAAACACAGAACAGAGCACTGACCAGGTCATTTTTTGGTGCTAGAATCGCTCTTTTACTTTCTTGTAGATCTGGGTAAACGCTAGCAACCAGTTCCGTATCACAATGCACCAAATTACTAAAATCCCCCGTTAGTGACACACAGCCCTCGGCATCTGTTTCTAACCGCCCATCTCCAATTTCTAATAGCGTATCAGCATAATGTCCTGTATCAACGTCATTGTAGAGGTGCACTCTCATATTTGCCGTGAAGCTGAATTTCTTGACATTTGCCCATAAGCTTCACGACTTGAGACAGGCTTTGATTTCATCTGCAGGTATGCCCCTCTGAATCACCGGTAGAGTTTGGCGTAAGTCATCAGCAAGGAATACAACCATTCCTCCCATAATGTCTGTATTGTTTCGTATATCCTGTAGAGTTCGGTTTAGGGCCTCTATCGCTTTTTTGTGTGACATTGTGCTTTCGTCATACATTAACTTACATTGACACAGCATTGTCACCAGAGTGCTATTTTTAATAAAAAAAATTTCCTGAGGAAATTAGATTTTTTTTGGGATAAAAGTAGCCTATGCCACTAATAACTTACATTGACGCAGCATTGTACCCCGAGCGCTATTTTTACTAACAACTTTTTTCCTGACGGAATAAGATATTTTTTTGGGATAAAAAGTAGCCTATGTCACTTCCCGGCTCTCCAACTATCTGTACAAAATCCCGCCGCTCCGTTGCGACGTGAATGAAGGACAAACAAACAAACAAACAAACAAACACACTTTCGCATTTATAATGTTAGGATTTTCAGGTGAGAAATCCTTTGTCCATATTTTTCACGTTTCGCGCACACCAGTCAGAGATCACTAACTAATGCTTTAAAAATTAACATTTCTGTTTTACGCGGGGGAGGGAATGTTCTTACATCCCCTTGAAACAGTCCCTCCTGCACCCCCAAATCACTGACCCAGTGATGCTGAATTGTTCTCACACACAACCTACAATTTGGATCAAAAACAGATCTAGACGTTCTTGAGGAGGTGGGAGGGGGGGCAAGGTCTCATTACTTTAGGAAACAATATTAATTTAATTATACAAAATCAGCGTTTTAAAAAACATGATATTTCATTTCAGTTTTAAAACATTTTTCAGAGTTTCGCGCTAATATANTGTCACATGTTGTGAGTACGAATCGATTCATTCAAACTGCACGCGGCCGGGTCCGGCATCCTATAGTGCTTTTTACAATAGTGCGGCAGTGCGACAGACGTGACTAGCAGACGATGCAACGATATTAATTATTTTCTTCCAGTCGTAAAATTTTGTATAGCAAATTGAAGATATGTTCTTTCTATTTCTTTCGTTTGGATCCATATATGTATGGAAACCCTCTCTAAACCAACACCATCATTTAAATAAACAAAATTTAAAAGCTTGCCTAAACATACCGGGTTTCACTCATTTTAGTTTCCACTTCCGACGACAGGGGGCAATAAACGCAACGACAGCGTCGCATTATTGTAAAATCGACGGACGACAGTGTGCGACGGTCGCCGACGAACCGCCGCACAATAAAAAGGCCTTACAGCCACATGAGCGACGACGGCAAGGAAAGTGCGTGTTACGTAGAGGAAGGGACGGCGGTCGTTAGGCATTCTCGGGGCACGATGCGGCGTCCTCGGGCGGCGCCGGCAACGGACTGCAAAGGAGGCGAGCAGCCCCGGCCTTCGCGCGGCAAACCGCTCAATGACGGGGCTGCCCACGAGGCGGCCCGGCCCGGCGGTAACGGTCGCGCCATCTCCCCGTGTCGCAACAGCGCGTGCGTGGGTAGCGGCGCGCCAGGTGCCGCTCTTTACGACCGTTGCTACACCTCTGCTATAATGGCGGCACACGCCCATCGCGCTGCTGTAACGTGCCGCCCTTGCCTACAGTCATCGTACAGCTCAACTAAAGCGTAGTCCGTCGGGACCAGAAATCGGGTCGTGTGTAGGCTGATCAGCAGATCAAATTGGTCGGGTACGATGGTCGGGAGCTAAGGTGGTCTAGACCTTGCTATTTTTCAAATCACCTTGACTCCCCACCTTTTCCCCTATCGATTGGCTCGTGTGTGGCGCCATCGGCACGATTCCCAGACTGCGAATACAACCTTCTTTATTTATACATATATTTGTTTTGAGTGTGTGAAGACAGGCTATGTTTTTCGCTGTGCTGTTAGCAGACATTACCCATCTTACATTCGTTTTATTCATTGATAATTAACTAATTTTATGATTGATAATTTTGGATGGATTCTCAATCCGAAAAGGACATTTTGGACAACGTAGGAGCCACGACAGTCTCGTTTGTACTGCCATCTCGGGCAGCTGGATCGGGTCGTCTGTAGAGTCGCCCCCTGGGTTGGCTGATTGGATCGGATCGGCCCGTGTGCAGCCCGCTCAACTACCCTACTATCGCCTACGTCTTCCGGGAAACACTCGCGCCACTGCCAGTCAATGTGGAGAGATCCCCGCCATCTTGGATATGCGTATATTCCTCCTACTTAGTTTCCACATTCAAAGTTTAAAAACAAGCTTGGCAAGGCAAATCCAGCAAATAGAAGTCCAGTTTATTTTTCTCCCGTTACTCATTTCACATCTATAACCGTAATCAAGGGCTCCATCATTTGTCACAAATGGGATAATACGGATATAATTAAATTAAAAAATTCTGTGAAGTAGTCCTCTATATTGGGTGACCAGAATTTTTAATATATTAAGTATAAAACTCAAGCGTATAAGAAATGAGATTTATAATAAAAGGAATGTGGTCCACTTTCAGTCATGATAGTATTTTAAATACAAGCCAATGTAATTGAAAAATTGAAGAGAATTTACACAAATACCAGGATGTAAATAAAAAAATTAAACACGTAGAACATTTTAACATTAAACTTACTGAACATGTAAATAATATAAAGGTTCAGTAGTCGTTTGTGTAATATTCTCTGTTTCGTGAAACTTCAGTAAATTTTGACAGACGTTCCGACCAACCTACACAGCATGTAAACAGCAAACTTCCCCATTTACAAAGTACTGTGTCAGCTGATAGTTGTTCGGGTTGTTATATTGGCGGTCTTTGCAATAATTACAAAAGCAAATAGTACTCGGAATAAAAATTATAATGTACACATTTATTGATAAAATATTTATCATTCAAATTGTGCTAATAAATAATGCGCAGTTTTTTTTAGGGCTACAAAGCTTTAAAAACATTTAGAAATATTATGGTAGAGCATGCGAACATTACGGTTATGTGAAAGGTCTCCACCCGCCCGGTGAAATGCCATTGCCAGATTGAGCTCGCTCTCGTCATGTGTCGGATTATATATGAATTTATTTATTTTTGTATTTGCGTATTTCATTAAATGTAGTTCGTCATAGGTTTTTTTTTTTAGAACAGTCTCCTCAGTGAAATGAATTATCGACACGTTTCTGCCGCTTTCTAAAAGGATGTTGTGTGCGCTTTGGTCCGCCATTTTCCTTTAACATTATGAAGCGCGAGTGACAAAGTATTTAAGTATTTACGTTGTGAAGTTTAAATATGTTAGTTTCAAGAAATAGCTCAAGTGCTTTGTTAATCGAATAAGTGAGACAAATTATTTCGTAATAGTGGCCGACAAGTGATTTTAGGGTGGTATTCATAAACATATCTTGAGTACTAGCTTCAAGACACCCTTATTTGGTGTCTCAAGTTCATATTTACATTCCATGAACATCGCTTAAGCTTGTCTCAAGCACAAGAATACAAGACGGTCTTCACGAAGACTGTCTTATTTTTGTGCACCCTTAAGACCTTAATATTTCTGTTCCATAGTCACTGCTTGAGATCGCGATTTCGAACCACGTTTCATAGTCATCGAGACCTTGCTTAAGACTGAAAATAAGCACACGTTCGCCAAGTCCACTGTAGAGGTGACTTGAGACGGTGTTTTTGTTAAACGGCGGACGCTGATTGGATAAATTCATACGTCGAACTACCTAAGATTCCTGGAAAATGGCGACAGTGAAGCATATGTTACGTTGAGATTAATAATTTAATGACGCATTTGGACGAAAATCAAATATAATCAATTATACCGTGTGTTAAATTGAAAATAAACGAAAACGTTTTGTAAATATAAATGTTATGCAAGAAAAATATTTAATAAAAAGGTTATATAAAATGTCTTTGCCCTATATTTGATTTTGATCATTTCAGTTCAAAAATGTGCCAAATTATTTTTTTTGCCGGCTCGTCTAAAATTATATTATTCATACAATTTTCTTTACAGTCATTTTTTGCACTCGTCCGCAGCATTTTCCTAACCAAGAAAGCAATTTCGTTATTTTTCACCACATTAACATCGTCATTTTGTTCGTTTGAACCATGATTTTATGCATTTGCAATACTTTTGTATAATTTGGAATACTTAATTTTTCTATTTGCTTATACGCATACATTACGTCGTGGTGACAAAAAATGCGCATTTATTTCTATTTCGTGTCTAGCTGCTGTGTTTAGTTTTAATTCGAGCCTTTGTACCACGACTCAAGCTCGTTTTTGACCAAGTCGGAAGTGGTAGAAAATAACCTATGCTCGAGCACGCCTCCTTCACGCAGATCGTCTTGTTTGTAGACTATGAAACGTGGTGCGGAAATAACACTGTCTTGAGAAATAAGATGGTCTTGACCAAGACTAACTTAAACTCAGCCTTGAGACGTGACTCTTAATATGAACGAAGGTGGCCGTATGCCTTGTCTGCTTACGAATAGTATCCAATTTAGAAAAACGAACGCATTATAACAAAGTTTTACAATTTTCCCCGGTGTTCTCTGGGGTATTCTCAGAGTACAAAAAGGGATGAATGTTAAATGCAATTCTAAAATTTCTAAGCAAGATCTTTAGGTTGGTAGGAGGAAGTGCAGCAAGCTTTTATCATCACGCCGCAAAATTCAAGGATCGCTGCTGAGAACGTCCCAAAAGAACCGTCTACAGCGAATGCTTTCGACGTAGGGGCAATGAGGCATCTGAAAAGCATCGTGTCGTTCCCGCGCCCCAACACCCAAAAATACATCGCGCCAATTGTTTACGTGACGAAGCGGAAACGACCGTCGGTATATGAGAGTTGTTAGTACAACAATCTTTTGCTGTAAACGATGGCGCAAATCTGCACGGGGCGAAAGGTAGCCTGACACGCCACGCGGTTCAACAAACAAGCACTTGCACCATACCTACTGCACACACACCTAGT
>NQII01000169.1:986636-1044118 GCA_002778355.1 Clitarchus hookeri
CACACGGACCAGACCCAGAGTAATACAACCCCATGCAAAAAAAATATACTGCACTGAAACTCAGCCATCACAGTATCTCTCCGTGGGGATATGTATATTATATACTGCATCTACATAGACAAGTGTATACATGAAAGTATGTTACAAACTTTGAGAGTATGGGAAAAACAAATATGATATGCGAAAAAAGACCTACAGTGATTAAGGGAGATAGGCACCCTTGAAAAAGTGAAAATAAAATGCTTCTAAGTAAGCCTGGTAGAAAAAAACACATTTTCTCAAAGTCAATGGGATAAACCACGTTCCTTAATGAATTGAGGTTTTTATTAAATGAGAGTTAATTACAGATTCCTAATTTATTAAAAATAACGACAACAGAAAATTCTCTCGACAATAAAACTGTGTCACAATTAATGAATTCAACCAATACAATTTACAATTACCTCAAAGAAAATAATGTAATTAAATAATTAAAAGCCCGTCCCTGTAGACAATGTATCAAAACCTATTCAATTATTTTATAAATTACATGTCCATATTTGACAGTTCCAATATTTACAATTAAGTCCGTTTCACATGTTCATTACGTCCCACCTCACAGTTCAGTCCAGATCCCATCAGTCCACAATGTTGTGGAGTTCTCCGAGCGCTCTCATGCACAGCAGCCTTCACTCATGTATAGCGCCCTCTAATACATTCTCACCACAATCACCCGTCGTCTGTCCTTCGCCGCACTTGACTTCGCATCCCGCACTCAGCCAGATGGCCTCCGCAAAATACTCCCAACCCTTAGACCGCTGCAATATTTATAGGGTCGTAGGCCATCGCCCTGAAATTTCTCTAATTGCCGCGTTGCGCCGAGGGTTTTAGTTCCCAGAATGTTTTTTCGCGTCCTCTAAACTCGCAGACTTTTCCAGCATGGTGGAAGGAAGGGCTGTGACGCCGGCAGGCTCGCCGCTGTCAATCATCTCCTTCCCCTCCCGGCCGAGGGAAGGGGCAGCGAGCTGGTCTGCCTGCTGGGGAGGGGAGGGTGGGACACCCCCCTACAGGGTCGGGTTCCGCGTGTGTAACGGAAGCTCGCGGCCGGGGCGAGCTACAGCGCTTAACAGTAATATTGCCCCCTTCGTAGATAAAGTAGGGTGTTGACATTTTATCGCTTATTTATCAATTGCAATTGCTGTGTAGTTACCTTTTTAAGAAAATGCTAGCAAAGCACGGTTACGTTAATTACAACAAAACCACTTAATGGCGCTGTTTTCTGGATAGCTGTCAGTAGTGGAAGCGAATAGGTTTGGCCATGCTAGGAGTCATTAGTGGCTTAAGTGCCATTTGATTAATCTGGGAAGGGATCTCTCAGAGAGGGATACTAATTGCCGGCACCCTTTAAACTGGGAAACAGATAATCTCCCCTCCCCCGGCAAGGGGTGTGTGTTGTGGTTGGCTGACCGGTTCTCCCTCCCCTACTGAGGTGAGCTGTGGGGTGTGCATTTGCTTGTGGTTGTGCCCTTTCGGTGGACAAAGCGCCCAAGCAACATTTACGGGACTTTGAAATTTTGCGAGAGGCTGAGGGGCAAGGTAAGGGAGATGTCGGCTTGGACCAGGAGGTTTGCGGAGTAGGTTAGTCCTTGGTTCGCAACCCGTAGAGGGTTAATTAGATGTTATTCATTATGCAATTAAGTACATGTACCAAGAGTAATTACATATACTGAGAATAATTATGTACTGAGAGTAATTACACAGTAAATACACATTAAGTACACGTCCTACTCCGGCCACTGCTCAAACGCAACTGAGCTGTGAATCGCTAATGTGTTTGTATGTGTACACCATCTTGCTTGGTTTCTATTCCCACCATGGGCAAGTGAAGCGTAATTACATTTATACTGGTCTACTACCCGATTAAATTCCCATCGAGGATAAGTAAACCGTAAATACACATATACAGGACAAGTCCTCGGTTCTCAACGAAGGTAAGGAAAACATAAATATAGTATACTCACCTAAACATTGCTTCGATTTCCGTCGAGGGTAATTAATGCTTAAGTATGTTGGTATTAGGTTAGTCCTGGGTTCAAATCCTACCAAGGTTAAAACAATTACATTTATACTGAGAGAGTCCTTAGTTCGATCCCCATTGGGGGTAATTCAAGCACAAATACATTTATACTAACATAGACCTTGGTTCAAATCTCTGTGAGGGCTAATATGTGTGTACCAATTTAGTTCTTGGTTTGACTCCTGTCGAGGGTAAGTAAATCGTAATAAAGTTATACACACACTGTAGTAAAAGTTGTAATGCACGTCGTCATGAACAGAGCGAATGCTCAAAGAAATCTGCCTCCAGAATACTAATATGTCACGTGTGGTGCGGCATTTGGTAGATGCGATCATCTAAAGAGACATTAGTATGTGTAAAGGTAACGCACCTTTGCTTGGCTCGAGACAGTATGCGTTGAACTTATTGGCGCAAGACAATTATGGGTAGCCTTCCTGATGATCCGTTGTGTAAACTAACGTTGGTTCGAGCACCCATAACATTGCCCTGGTCTGCATCATGTTCCAAAACAGTGTGTGATGAAGGGAATGTGTGTGTTGCAGACATGCGGTATGGAAAGTGCGATCTATACGAACCTTCAGAAGTTGTGAACATACATACACCGCTAACACGTAAAGTGAAAAACTAAGATGTTACAACTATCCAGGAGGGTGAGAACGAAAATATGATTTCCAAGAATGTTGTTGACGCTTTGAAATATGCATTTTCTAATGATAATGAAGTGACGTTNAGAACGAAAATATGATTTCCAAGAATGTTGTTGACGCTTTGAAATATGCATTTTCTAATGATAATGAAGTGACGTTTGTAAAGCAAAAACGTAAACGTGTTGCTGAAGATAAGGGCTGCTTGAAGTTGGGGCAGAAGAAACGTCAATTCGAACCTAGTACTCTGGTTCAGAGGTATCTCACAACCCACTCCATGAAATAAAATACATGCATACATGTATCGTGAACCTTCTGCGAAGTGTGTTGTGAAGTCTAGCTACTTATTCTCTGAAGACCCCAATGACTTGGTTAATAGACTGCAGGTGTTGGTTCTATTGCAAAGAAAAGGATATCTTTCCGTTGGTGAAGATATAGATTCTATTGTTTATGAACTCAGAGCTAGAGGCTTTATTGAATGACAAATGTATGTGTGTGAATTGGTTAAGAATATGAAAAAAATGGTTGCCTGTAAAGTCGGTTTTACGGGCGAAGATTTTACGTGACAACGTAGTGCTGCGCGCGCGGCAGACCGATCATAGTTGAGTGGGAGAGAGACGCAAGGCATTCGGCGGGCCTCTCTCTCGTTCGGTGACTCATCGTAACGTTACCGAGCGTTACACTTTTTCATAAGTGACTCCCAGCCGCAACCTAATTTAAGACGTTGTCACGTCAAAAAAAAATATATATATAAAACAAAACACCTTATGTTTTATTATTTTTTAAAAATTCCTTTCGCCTAAGAATGCATCTACTGGTATGTATTTTTTAATGTTTGGAAGACTGCAAGCATTTGCGATGAACATACATGGAGTATGGCTATGTACAATAATTTTTTGACGTGACAACGTCTTAAATTAGGTTGCGGCTGGGAGTCGCTTATGAAAAAGTGTAACGCTCGGTAACGTTACGATGAGTCACCGAGGAGGGGTAATCAAGGGAGGGAAATGAGGGGAGGAAACAGGAGGGGAGCCGAGCCGGCCAAGGAGAAAGCCACCTTGCATGGAAGCAATTCCAAAGACGAACGACGCGGTGGAGCTAGCGTCGCAGTTTTACAATTAATAAATGTAATTAGACGAACCACAAGGAAATTAATAACGCGCTTGATAAATAAAGACGCTCTCGCATTACTAAAAAAATATGTTTAATGAATATTCGTTGCAGTGACAGATATTGTTTTTTTGACGTGACAACGTCTTAAATTAGGTTGCGGCTGGGAGTCACTTATGAAAAAGTGTAACGCTCGGTAACGTTACGATGAGTCACCGAACGAGAGAGAGGCCCGCCGAATGCCTTGCGTCTCTCTCCCACTCAACTATGATCGGTCTGCCGCGCGCGCAGCACTACGTTGTCACGTAAAATCTTCGCCCGTAAAACCGACTTTACAGGCAACCATTTGGTTTTTTGAGATATATATCATTGTAAGCTGCGGGGATATAAAAGTTTTAACTATATACACATACGTGCTAAGTTTAATTGTTTGACAATGTGTGCACTCACTTTCTGATGAACAACAAACATTGTCGTTACGTTTCATGTTTTGTCTTTTCAACCTATCAGTGTGGGTAAACACCTTGTTGCAGTTATCGCAGTGGTAAGTCTTGTATGCAATGCTGAACATGTAATGTTTAGTTTTATGTCGAAGTGTAAAGATTTTAGTAACACTATTTCCACATAGCTTTCAGTGATTGCGTACACTTATTCCTCTGAGCAGGACGGATTACATTGGGCGCAAAATTTTAACATATTAAGGGATCCGCCTATCTTTTGCTGGGGAGTGTAGGACTTAACATCTAGTCGACGAGGAGTTTCTTCAAGATGTAGTTGCGTAAAAGTTTTCAACTTACCTTTGTTAATGAAAAATTGTAATGTTAACATGTAAATTATTTCACTTTTTATGTGGGAATAAACTAAATTCAATATATATATATATATGTATATATACATCCATATATATATAATATATATAATTTTAGCACCACAGAGATGCTGCATGTAATTCGCCACCCATTTTTCTTATGATTGTGTTCTGTGTACACACAATTCAATGGGCTGTTCACTAACCCTGATCGCAATCCTTATACTGTGTTCAGCGACATATACATAGGTATTCGATAGGAGGTTGGACAAAAAAATGTGTTTCACTTTTATATTATTTCTCTTCGTTGTGTAGTGAATATATACACTCAACTGGGGTGCTGTATTTGTCATTTCATTTTTATTGATAGAATATATATGATATTTTCGTATCTCATCTACAATATGAATGCGGAAAGAATGTAGATTATAGATAAAATACTAAGAATGTGAAACAAGTATTACTTCTACGTTATAGTCGACATATTCTAAGCAGTCAGGGAAAAAATTATTTATAATGTTTTGGTTTAGGAGGCTTACTAATTAATTTGGGTTTGTTAGTGAGTTAGAAGGATATTCCTTCGAATTCCGGGGATGGGATTCTGTTATATACTCTTAATCAATTTTCATAGATGTTTTCGCATTTTTTTTGTGTGTTTTCCTGGAAGCATACGTGTTGCAATAGTGTTTAGTGTGCACTCTCACGAAAATTTCATGAGAGATAGGAACGGTTATGTATATTAACAGAAAATATTCTCTTCCACTCACAATCGGTTTTGTTTAGACGAGTGTCATCACTAGTGATAAACGATCGAACATTTTTATGATGGATCGACTAGTATGGTGTTTTGGTAGGAGTCTAGTGGTTTGATCGCTGCTCCAATAAAATTTCTGACACGATGTTCCTGTGTGCTGATAGAGCTAGGGATTGCCGGGGAGATAAGTTAGATTGTTGATTTCTTAATTAAATTTCACACTTAACTATTCTCATGGATATGAGGTGTACACGAGTGTTTGCGATTCTAATTTAATAAAGAGTATGGGGGAAATGTTTGCGAGGAGGTGTATGTTCTGTCCGCACTTTGATGTAGGTTTGTTTCAGCAAATATGTTGTTGTGGGTTGGACAATCTATTATATCCTTCTGCGAATTGAGTTCTGGTTACATAAATTTACGATGCTAAGGATATGTAATAGTGAAGATATTTCACATATCATCCTTCGGATGTAAAGAGTGAGTTATTTTTGGAGATTGCTCACATTATTTTTCTGTTTCTTTTTTAATTGAAATTAATGGTTAAAGATGATTATTATTACGAGTTCTATGAGTAGTGGTGTCTTCACTCCCACACACACACTCACACCCTCTCTCTCTCTCTCTCTCTCTCTCACACCCTCTCTCTCTCTCTCTCACACACACACTATCTCTCTCACTCTCTCACACACACTATCTCTCTCTCTCTCTCACACACTATCTCTCTCTCACACACTATCTCTCTCGCTCGCTCTCTCTCTCTCTCGCTCTCTCTCTCTCCGATAGTGATGTGTGTATGATTGGGTGAAGAAACATGCATTTCCCGTTTCTTTTAGCTCTTCTTTAGTTGTATATACATATATGAGCAATGTAAATAAATCGCAAGGTGTTGATAGCAAGAACATTAGAGACTGAGCAAGTTTTTCAGAGAGACAGAAACGGGGAAGGAATCGGGTATGGTCTTTAGTATGGAACCCACCCAGCATTCGCTTGGAGTGATTTCCGGAAACCAGTATGAAAAAAGATATCTGAAGGTTCTGTTTGGAATTAGAAACCCACGTTCTCCCGAATACGAGTTCAAATACAGTATTTGCCACTGCACCACCTCGCATGGTAGGCGAGTAAGACAAAACATATTTCTTGTGAGTAAATTGGTTATGGAAAACATTTTTTTTAAAGACTTTTGCACAATTTTTTTTCCCCTCACATGATACATCCTACAAAAATACTGTAATTTCCCAGGGGATCATCTTCATATATGTCATTTTGTCGCCATATGTTAATGACTTTTCTTAAAGTATAAAAGGTGTATAGCTATTTACTTNACAATTCAATGGGCTGTTCACTAACCCTGATCGCAATCCTTATACTGTGTTCAGCGACATATACATAGGTATTCGTTATGAGGTTGGACAAAAAAACGTGTTTCACTTTTATATTATTTCTCTTCGTTGTGTAGTGAATATATACACTCAACTGGGGTGCTGTATTTGTCATTTCATTTTTATTGATAGAATATATATGATATTTTCGTATCTCATCTACTATATGAATGCGGAAAGAATGTAGATTATAGATAAAATACTAAGAATGTGAAACAAGTATTACTTCTACGTTATAGTCGACATATTCTAAGCAGTCAGGGAAAAAATTATTTATAATGTTTTGGATTAGGAGGCTTACTAATTAATTTGGGTGTGTTAGTGAGTTAGAAGGATATTCCTTCGAATTCCGGGGATGGGATTCTGTTATATACTCTTAATCAATTTTCATAGATGTTTTCGCATTTTTTTTGGTGTGTTTTCCTGGAAGCATACGTGTTGCAATAGTGTTTAGTGTGCACTCTCACGAAAATTTCATGAGAGATAGGAACGGTTATGTATATTAACAGAAAATATTCTCTTCCACTCACAATCGGTTTTGTTTAGACGAGTGTCATCACTAGTGATAAACGATCGAACATTTTTATGATGGATCGACTAGTATGGTGTTTTGGTAGGAGTCTAGTGGTTTGATCGCTGCTCCAATAAAATTTCTGACACGATGTTCCTGTGTGCTGATAGAGCTAGGGATTGCCGGGGCGATAAGTTAGATTGTTGATTTCTTAATTAAATTTCACACTTAACTATTCTCATGGATATGAAGTGTACACGGGTGTTTGCAATTCTAATTTAATAAAATGACTATGGGGAAATGTTTGCGAGGAGGTGTATGTTCTGTCCGCACTTTGATGTAGGTTTGTTTCAGCAAATATGTTGTTGTGGGTTGGACAATATATTATATCCTTCTGCGAATTGAGTTCTGGTTACATAAATTTACGATGCTAAGGATATGTAATAGTGAAGCTATTTCACATATCATCCATCGTATGTAAAGAGTGAGTTATTTTTGAAGATTGCTCACATTATTTTTCTGTTTCTTTTTTAATTGAAATTAATGGTTAAAGATGATTACTATTACGAGTTCTATGAGTAGTGGTGTCTTCACTCCCACACACACACTCACATTATCTCTCTCTCTCTCTCTCACACACACAATCTCTCTCTCTCACACTATCTCTCTCTCTCTCTCACACTATCTATCTCTCACACTATCTATCTCTCACACTATCTCTCTCTCACACTATCTATCTCTCACACTATCTATCTCTCACACTATCTATCTCTCACACTATCTATCTCTCACACTATCTATCTCTCACACTATCTATCTCGCTCACTCTCTCTCTCTCTCCGATAGTGATGTGTGTATGATTGGGTGAAGAAACATGCATTTCCAGTTTCTTTTAGCTCTTCTTTAGTTGTATATACATATATGAGCAATGTAAATAAATCGCAAGGTGTTGATAGCAAGAACATTAGAGACTGAGCAAGTTGTTCAGAGAGACAGAAACGGGGAAGGAATCGGGTATGGTCTGTAGTATGGAACCCACCCAGCATTCGCTTGGAGTGATTTCCGGAAACCAGTATGAAAAAAGATATCTGAATGTTCTGTTTGGAATTAGAAACCCACGTTCTCCCGAATACGAGTTCAAATACAGTATTTGCCACTGTACCACCTCGCATGGTAGGCGAGTAAGACAAAACATATTTCTTGTGAGTAAATTGGTTATGGAAAACTTTTTTTTTTAAAGACTTTTGCACAATTTTTTTTTTCCTCACATGATACATCCTACAAAAATACTGTAATTTCCCAGGGGATGATCTTCATATATGTCATTTTGTCGCCATATGTTAATGACTTTTCTTAAAGTATAAAAGGTGTATAGCTATTTACTTNATCTTCATATATGTCATTTTGTCGCCATATGTTAATGACTTTTCTTAAAGTATAAAAGGTGTATAGCTATTTACTTCATTCTATTTGTGGGCGCTTACATGTAATGATGGTATTAGTAATTCTTTACTTGAAAAGCATATGGCCTACTTGTGTTTCCTATGTGAAACACAACAGTGCGGTACTAGGTACATCATATCAGTCTGTTGTTTCAGAACTAATGATGTCGGATATGTGTTCTTCAGATGAAAACTTCACAGCAAGCATTGGATTCGAAACAAATGTGTGGTAATTGTGTTAAGGAGGAGTATCTCGATGTAAGTTACGTAGTCATGAATGGTACTGTCGCAGTAAACCTACTAGCCATCTGCATCGTTGTTTGAATTGTCAGTGTTTGCTTGATAATAGTGAAGAACTATATCTGCAAGGTGTTGGATGTTGCGGCTTTACTCCTGCAAAGGGTAGACCATCACCTGGGTTTCAGTGCCAGCATTATTATAATATATTTAAACCATAGTTTTAGCATCCGNTGCGAAGGGTAGACCATCACCTGGGTTTCAGTGCCAGCATTATTATAATATATTTAAACCATAGTTTTAGCATCCGCTGTCATGAAAGGAGCAGGTGTAAAGAACCCTAAGTGTATTAGATATCGCTGCGCAAAGTGTGGTCGTTCCTTTACAAGAAATTCCACATTGGCAAAGCATTCAGCAATATGTACAGGTAGTGCTCGAATGGGAATAAAAACCTGTATGCCGTTTCTGTGGTCAAACATTAACCACATTTAGTTATGTATGGCAACATGAAATGAGGGTATGTTCCAAGAGTCTCAAATTTTATCTATATAGTTGTACACTATGTCTTCATTTGTTTAAGAATGACAATGCACTAAGGAAATAAGTGATTATTTGCCATTTTTCCTTAACAGCAACTANTTAAGAATGACAATGCACTAAGGAAATAAGTGATTATTTGCCATTTTTCCTTAACAGCAACTACTAATTCGAATAGTCGTCGCCGCCAGCTACTTTGGAAGAGAATACAATAACCTCGTCACCAGTGTGTATACTGGAGAAGAAATTTACTTTAATTAGCAATTTGAGAAAACAGAAAAAAAAAATTGTTTGGAAAGAACTGTTAGAGATAAACATTGTAGCGATAAATGTCAGTGTGTGTGTACTAACCANAAAAAAAAAATTGTTTGGAAAGAACTGTTAGAGATAAACATTGTAGCGATAAATGTCAGTGTGTGTGTACTAACCATATGCAGCTTGAATAGCATTCGTTGACATGCGAACAAGGTGATGCAGTGGAAATTTCGCCAGCTTCTGGATATCACTGTCGTTTTTGTCGAANAGATATCGCTGCGCAAAGTGTGGTCGTTCCTTTACAAGAAATTCCACATTGGCAAAGCATTCAGCAATATGTACACTACAGGTAGTGCTCGAATGGGAATAAAAACCTGTATGCCCTTTCTGTGGTCAAACATTAACCACATTTAGTTATGTATGGCAACATGAAATGAGGGTATGTTCCAAGAGTCTCAAATTTTATCTATATAGTTGTACACTGTGTCTTCATTTGTTTAAGAATGACAATGCACTAAGGAAATAAGTGATTATTTGCCATTTTTCCTTAACAGCAACTACTAATTCGAATATTCGTCGCCACCAGCTACTTTGGAAGAGAATACAATAACCTCGTCACCAGTGTGTATACTGCGAGAAGAAATTTACTTTAATTCGCAATTTGAGAAAACAGAAAAAAAAAAATTGTTTGGAAAGAACTGTTAGAGATAAACATTGTAGCGATAAATGTCAGTGTGTGTGTACTAACTATATGCAGCTTGAATAACATTCGTTGACATGCGAACAAGGTGATGCAGTGGAAATTTCGCCAGCTTCTGGATATCACTGTCGTTTTTGTCGAANCATTCGTTGACATGCGAACAAGGTGATGCAGTGGAAATTTCGCCAGCTTCTGGATATCACTGTCGTTTTTGTCGAAGTTATTTACTTTACGATATAATATCTATCTTCACATGAGGAGAAATTGTTTAAAGAACCCCGAGTGTGACGTGCATCGGTGTATGTTGTGTGCTTGTTTGTCTACAAGAAAGTCTACATTAGTGAAACATAGTTAAAGCGCAATAGCAATTTATCGCAGTAGCGTTTTTTTTTTTCACGAGTTCTGCACCTACTTATGGATAATATGCATGCGATTTTGTACGTCTGTATTCTTATATAGTTTGATGTTTTAAGGATGTAATAAATATGATTGTGATGATATAGTTTTCTTTTATTTGGTATAAGGTATTGGTTGGTTTCTGGTTTTGCCTAATGGATATGCAGTCAGTCCATCAGCGGATGGGAACAGGAGGGGGGGGGGGTTCCCACTACGACTTCTTGTGTTAGGGAATTATGTTTAGGAAAGCAGTGAGCTGTTTTAAGCGAGGGGTTGGGGGTGTGGTCACTCCTGAACTTGGGGATAGAAAGCAATTTAAGCAATGACAGATTAATAAGTATTAGTATACGTAGCAGAATATGTACACAACTTGCAGAAGGTTTGATTGTAGGATGTCACAATGCATACACAAATGTTTATATATATCTACACCTAAAAAGTGTCCCTTAACGAAAATTGTTGGGTTACAGAATTTGTTTTCTGAATTGAATGCATGTTTACTATGTGGAAAAAAATAAAGTATGGTAACAACAAATATTTACTTTTAACATAGAACAGTGCTTCGCATGTTATAAGCATTTGGTTTTCATAACTTCAAAATTCGACTATATCGGGAAACCACATTTTGTATTCGTTACTGCTCTGAGTGAAGGGATTATTTCATTTGGAGTAATACAAGAGTTATAATTTACTTTAATGTAAATATGTAAAAACTTTGAAAACATATTTTTGAAAAGGCATTTTTTTATTGACATGCTCCAATTAGGCATGTGTAAGAAATTTTACTTTTGGCATTGTGTTATTTGCGAGGCTTCAACCATGATGGTCCTCCCCAAAGAAGGGATACACAATGCGATACTACCGATCATTGGTGCACAAACCCGCATACATTTTAAATTAACATTGTGATTATTAATTTAAGTTTCGGGGACGGATTCCACATTAATGTAGGAGTCACTGAAAGATTCGTGCATGCTTCTCCGCAGTGCATATTCCCTTCCCCTGATCGCCAGCTTACAAGCTATAGGCGGAGATGGCCGCTGGAGGGACCCTTGAGCGCTGCAACTGCCTTCCTCGCCCCTGTCTAACCTACTCTTCTAAGAGAGGGTCTCGATGTTTTAGCTTCGACCTCTGGGGGAGGAGTGTTGTCTCCCCACCATCTCCACACGCCTGTCGGCATTCAATGAAACTACACTCGCCCCTCGTCATTCCTATCGCTTTCCTCCATTATTCAGGGAGCAACCCATTGTTCGTTCGCTCACATCTCCTGATCGACTGAGTCTCTACACTACACGGCACTCTTAGCAGGAAAAGTGTCAACTCTCACGCTCGACGGCTGGGAATCTCTGCTAGGCACTCTTAATCCTCGGGATTTATTCTTGGTTAAAGTATTCATATACGATATCAGCGTGGTTTTGGGGGGGTGGTGGTATTTATTTAGATTATATACTTAGATTAAAGGTGATCTTTACTATTTGGATTAAAATCACATCTCTTTAACACAATGTTTGGCAAAGACTACATTACCTTTCAAAATATTTCCCTCTTATTTGATGTTCAAGATGGTGAGGGATCAAACAAAGGCTATCAGTGCTTTATATTCAGTCTGCATCCAGGCTCAGAGCTGTTCGGTTGTGTACTTCCTCCCTATATGTCTACGTATTTACTTTCAATATGCAATTACTTCGAATTATTTTTTTAGGGGGTCATAACACTGATAAGGTTCTGTATAGTATTGGCTCTCTTAGAGGTTGGATGTGTAATTACAAGTAGTTGCTCAAATGTAATTACCCTCGGTAATTATACTTTAATTTCCTTCTACAGTTTGTATAACTTTATTAAGATTTACTTACCCTCGACAGGAGTCGAACCAAGGACTAAATTGCCACACACGTATTTACCATCACCAGGATTTAAAACGGCCTATGATAGTATAAAAGTATTTAAGCTTGAATTACCCTCGATGGGGATCAAACTAAGGACTATCTCAGTATAAATGTAATTACGTTTTAACCTTGGTGGGATTACAACCAAGGACTAACCCAATACAAACATACTTAAGCATTAATTACCCTGGATGGAAATCGAAGCAAGATTTATCACTATAAATATATTAGTGTTTTCCTTACCCTCTATGGGGTTTGATCCGAGGACTGGTCTAGTATAAATGTATTTACTGTTTAATTATCCTCGACGGGAACCTAAGCAAGGTTTAGATGAGAACTTGTCCTGTATAAATGTATTTACGGTTTGATTATCCTCGACAGGAATCGAAACCAAGCAAAATGGCGAACATATAACACAGGCACATTAGCGATTCACAGCTCAGTTGCGTTTGAGTAGTGGTCGGGGTAGGTTGTGTACTTAGTGTGTAATTCTCTCTTGGTACATGTACTTACTATCGGTACTCATGATTAATTATTACACAATTACTCATTATGCAATTAACATATAATTACATATAATTATCTTCTACGGGTTTTGAACCAAGGGCTGACCGACTCTTCAACCCTCCTGGTCCAAGCCTACAACCCCCTTACTCCGCGCCCAGCCTCTCCCCCTCCAGACTTCCTCGCAAAATTTCAAAGTCCCGCAAATGTCGCTTGGGTGATTTGTCCACCGAAAGGGTACCCCACCAAGCAAAGGCCAATCACAGCACACGCCTTACAAAGATACATTTTTCGATAGTTTCAACATGCTGATTAATAATACATTATTAAATATCGACAGAACCCCAGGGTTTACTATTTTCTGCGATAAAATAAAAAAACCAAATTTTATGGCATAATATATTGTTATTTAATACACTATCCAAACATTTGTTGTTTAACCCAGAGTAGGTTGATTACATTTTACATAGAAGCATTTTATTTTCACATTTTCGAGGGTGCATATCGCCCTTAATCATTGTAAGCAGCTGCGAGTTAAACTTTTTGAGATGGTGTGGGGGAGGGGGTTAGTGAACTAGAGACTTTTGGAGACTCACGCTTTCCAGACAAGTGGACGATATCTGGTGGCAGAAATATGAACCAGTTAACAGGTGATATAAAATCTGCAGTGTTATGGGTCTTTAATCTGCGCCTGTTGTAAAATTAAAAATTACACCAAAGGCTAAACGAAATTTTGCGCTACGCCGAAAATCTGGGTTTTGGCCGTCACTGTATTTTAATCGTCTGTGGTGGTGTTTATTTCCAGCCAAGATTTTCCATCTGAAGCAGGCATCAAGCTTTATTGTTATAATTTGTACGCGGGAACGATTCGTCTCATCATCGTGCATTATTACTCTTCGCGGAGGTCATTCACTTTCCCTGGCAGGGACATAATTTTTCTTAAATGAGACAGGGAAAGAATTGTATGAGGGAGAATTCCCTGGCATCCACCCACTCCCACTCCTGAAATTTATTCGCACACTGACTGAGCCGAAAGTTCCATACATATGTAGTTTATGCTTATTTTCCCACAATCTAATTCTCAAGCACAGTATACCTTTTACCGGTATGTAATTTGGCACTCGAGAATGCCTGATAGTATTTTAAAGTGAGGGAGGAATCAGACTTTTCAATATGTCTACGGCAAAAGTAATATGTATACTTCTAGCAACTTCATCATTGGAAACAATGAAGATAATTTTGCTAATTAAAATTTACATTTATGCTACAACTAACGCTTCTAGAAAGAATTACGTCATACAAATATTTACTAACTACTTTTTTTAATTAATTTTTTCCAATTTAAGATTTATATAATATTTCACAGATAGTAGTTGGAAAAATAATATACCCACCTGCACTTCCATCCAGTAAATTAAACAGTTCATACGCTCTCAATTTCAGTTTCTACCAATATACATTATTTTGCATAACCCGTCCACAAAAAAAACTCAAGCCGTGATTTTTTATATTGGATGGTTATCTGAATTTTATAGCTACGGACAGTTTGCAAGAGTCAGTACTAGACACACGACTCGTGTAAGAATACCCACGCTACCTTGCAAGCAGTTTATGCTGAAACTATCGCGTGCCAGCAGTACTTCGCTCGAGGAACATAACTGTCGGTCCGTCACCGTTTCTCTTGTACCGTAACTGAATGCTGTCACGTAGAACTGCACTTTTACTCAAGACGAGGAGAATTCTTCAAGTATCTAGTCACCATGTTGGTACGAAATTAACCATTATTGTCTCACTCGTATCACGATAGGCTACCGCAACAGCATAATGACGTAAATATTTTGTGGTAATGCAAATATGTAACTCTTACAATGATACGAATACGTGACGTTTTTATACCCGTTGCAATTTAGAACAGACCATGGATATAATACTAATAACATGAACACTTTAATGTTCACCAAAGGACATTAAATTTATTCTCACGTAAAGAGTATAAGTTTAAAGATTTACACGCGGAACAATAATTTTAACTATGTAATGAGACTATAAAAATTCGCATAATTAGAAACACGACCACTCGTAACATAGTAGCTTTGTGATCGCGCGACTAGCACGCTCGACTTTTCACTGCCAAGATCCGATCACTCATAGATTCAGTCTAGATGAAGGTGTCATAACCAGTTATTTAAACTGGAGTTACACACCTTACCTCTGAGGTACAGAGTTNCTCACGTAAAGAGTATAAGTTTAAAGATTTACACGCGGAACAATAATTTTAACTATGTAATGAGACTATAAAAATTTGCATAATTAGAAACACGACCACTCGTAACATAGTAGCTTTGTGATCGCGCGACTAGCACGCTTGACTTTTCACTGCCAAGATCCGATCACTCATAGATTCAAGTCTAGATGAAGGTGTCATAACCAGTTATTTAAACTGGAGTTACACACCTTACCTCTGAGGTACAGAGTTGGTAATGCCTATGGTTGGCGATTTTCTTAGCGTCTTATCACTGCACATCGCTGCTTTTCAATGTCGACATTACATACTTTACTCACATCGAGAGGTGCCTGCCGCCCTTCGAGGTACGCAATTAAAAGGAGGGCTTATTCAATGCCTGAGAGAATGCAGCGCAGTAATCTAATCTATGTAACTTATCCTTTAGCCAGTCGGCCACTATAGCTGGTTAACTTGCTAATGATGGTCACTGGCCGTTTCAGAGGCGCAAATGTCACGGCGAAAACAACGAAGTTCGTGTCATTTATTATTTCACAAGGTAATGAGAATATTGTTTCACGATAAAATTAGCATTAAACCATTTCGACATCAAACCACAAGGCTCAGCACTACTCGTACCATGCCAAACTAGCTGTGGCCGTGACAAGTTATTGGGATATTTGTAAAACTGTGTTAAAATATCAAGTGTAAACTTAAATTACCAACATTTAACATAGGTTTAAAAGGCGACGTCCCTAAATTTCCCATAGTTTACAGAAAACACAAAGTTAATGGTGTATCCTCATAACTTCGGTGCATTCAGGGAGCTCAAAATAAATTCTTCGATACGGCAAACTATGGAAGAGAAAAATTGGAATTGACAATAACGCTACTGTTCTTTTAAATTTTCTGCTATATGGGTCTTATATGAACATTCGCACGCATTCCCTGAAAGACGAAACCACTAAAACTCTTGTCAAGCCAATTCACGATTTTTGACAAAAGCAGCCAAGTTTAATAAAAAAGATTAAATTAAGGTCCACGTTATTAATTTTCTGAAGCATTATTTTTATAGGCTACAAAAAAAAATTCAAAAAAAAAAAAAAAGGAGTTTTTGAAATTTATACGCTAACAATAACACTTTCCATGAGGAACAAGACAACGGAACCTAAGCGTTTAATTAGGCAAAATCTTAGTTACATTACTGAATGTCTACAGCTAACATTCACAATTAATACCTCTCAGGCCGAACCGAACACGCTTTCCCTACGTGAAACTTTATTAAACCATTACAGGTTGATGATAGTACAAATTATAATCCATTCACGGTATCTTCGATACTTTTGAAACGAACCTTTGAAAAATCACTCTAGGAGTTACATGTTCAAATGGTTATAAAAAAATGGTATATGGAAAAAGGTTTTGTTTTGCTTTTAGCACTGAAGCACTATATAAATTGGTTGTTTTAAGTTTTAAGTATATTTTTTCATTAAATTTTAATAATTTGTTAAAGGTCCGTAAGAATTAACAACGGATTTTGAAGGGACATGTTGGTTATAGCTGAAAAGAAATAGTTCGTAGGTTAAATANGAGAATATTGTTTCACGATAAAATTAGCATTAAACCATTTCGACATCAAACCACAAGGCTCAGCACTACTCGTACAATGCCAAACTAGCTGTGGCCGTGACAAGTTATTGGGATATTTGTAAAACTGTATTAAAATATCAGGTGTAAACTTAAATTACCAACATTTAACATAGGTTTAAAAGGCGACGTCCCTAAATTTCCCATAGTTTACAGAAAANAAATTACCAACATTTAACATAGGTTTAAAAGGCGACGTCCCTAAATTTCCCATAGTTTACAGAAAACACAAAGTTTATGGTGTATCCTCATAACTTCGGTGCATTCAAGGTAGCTCAAAATAAATTCTTCGATACGGCAAACTATGGAAGAGAAAAATTGGAATTTACAATAACGCTACTGTTCTTTTAAATTTTCTGCTATATGGGTCTTATATGAACATTCGCACGCATTCCCTGAAAGACGAAACCACTAAAACTCTTGTCAAGCCAATTCACGATTTTTGACAAAAGCAGCCAAGTTTAATAAAAAAGATTAAATTAAGGTCCACGTTATTAATTTTCTGAAGCATTATTTTTATAGGCTACAAAAAAAACATTATAAAAAAAAAAAAAAAGAGTTTTTGAAATTTATACGCTAACAATAACACTTTCCATGAGGAACAAGACAACGGAACCTAAGCGTTTAATTAGGCAAAATCTGAGTTACATTACTGAATGTCTACAGCTAACATTCACAATTAATACCTCTCAGGCAGAACCGAACACGCTGTAAATGGCCCGGCAGGTGTCTCAACAAATTCGCATAACGCTAGTGTCACAACAGCACGATCAGCACGACTCGACATTTCATATACACGGCTGAACATGAAAATCACTACACCCATTTTCCCTACGTGAAACTTTATTGAACCATTACAGGTTGATGATAGTACAAATTAGTGGTTATTCTTTAACGCATAGAGGGGGCGTTGTTTTGTCGGCACAGTACGCGTTCAATATGGGGTAGAAACTCCTCTCGCGGCTATACAGGCAGTGATGATGCGAAGAGGTATTTCATTAGCAGTGTCCCGAGGCACATAACGCCATGCTCCCTGCAACTGAACACGTAGATCAGCCAGTGTATGGGCAAGTGGTTGACAGTGGTGCAAACGTCGCCCCACCATATCCCATATATATTCAATAAGAGACAAATCTTAAGACCTAGCAGGCCAATGAATGGTGTCAACATCTTAGAGAGCCTGCTAGGCGATGCAAGCTGTATAACGAGCATTATTTTGCTGCATGATGGTGTTGGATATGCTGCGAGAAAATGGCAGAAAATGCGGGCGCAGAACCACACTGGCATATCGCTGTGTTGCCTCCATACCTTCTACAACCACGAGACCTGACCGGAAGTCAGAACTGATGGCATCTCAATACCATCGTATGGCGTTCACGAACCAGTGCATGATCGTTGCGTTGCCCACTGAGGCAACGAACCCTGCTGCGACCATAATCTGCATTAATATTGACGCGGGTCTTATCAGAGAATAGAATGAGTCGCAATTCCTCGGTCCATTGTTGTTCCTGGCACAATTGACGGCGTGCCGCACGATGCCTAGGTGTCAAAGGCAAACGGCGCAAAGGAAGCCGTGCCTCGTTCAAATGTCGACGAACGGCTCTTGTTGGGACCGGCAAATCCGATGCACGCCTGTCAGACTCCAGGATTTCTCTGGATGTCGTGGCACGTTCTGCTACTGAAAGTTGGCGAATACGGCGATCTTCTTTACCTGTAGTTCGTCTTGCAGGACCAGTACTTACTCTACGTGACGTACGGCCTGCACACCGTGTCGCAGTGGTGACTGCACGGCCAAGATGAATGGCTGTACTACGAGTCGACCACTCTGCTTCGTGTAGTCCGACCATATGACCCCGTTCAAATGGATCTGGGTGAAGATCTTCGCGAGTACTATGTCTGCCTTCCCAGCCTATGTATGGCCTTTTTAAGCACTGGCTACTGGCCACAAGCGCCCCCCTATGCCACGTGTTGCAGTGACTTTTCTGCGAAGTCACTAACATTTGCATTGCGCAATTGGTACTGATATGATCTTGAATTTAATGCAAATGGATGATGACACATTATTTGTGTAGCGATTTCCATGTTCGCAGTGTATTTTATTCAGTGTTCACAATACCCTGACAATATTGGTCCGACAAGTGTTGTTGGTTGTTGGGATATCCTAACTCGGTAAATCACTAACATCTAATATTCAGGGCATACAATTCACGACCTATGGCGAAGGAAGGGGGTGCGGACCGCCCCGGGTGTCATCACTGAGGGGGTAACAAAATGGTAAAAATAAAAAATAAATTCTTGGTTTCAAGANTATTTTTGGTTTCACGACACTTTTTTTAATAATTTTATTTACAACTTCCTTTGACAATTGAAAATACCTCTACAGGCAGGACGAAGTTTCAAAAGAATATTCTCTGGAATGGTCTTCTTTAAGTTTTTAAGAGATTGTTGTTGAATATGAACTTTCAGATTCTGTACATCTGACATTAGCCTTAAGAATCTTGTTAACATTAAGTGTTTCAGTAGCATCATGTGAGAGGAATTTTTCTTAACTAAAATTAATCAAGAGTTATCAATATAGCAAATTTGTTTTACAGTAATTTTTAAATTAATAATTAAGTTTTCTGATATTTCCAGGAAACTGGCTACACATTAATGTTACAAAAGACTTCGATATCAAATAAACACGTATTTTTCTGCTCAAGAAAGTATTTGGTGTTATATATATCTATCTATTTATCGTTAACAGGAACGCCAAAAAACAGAATTTTATTAACATGCATTTCCCTATACCAAATTCTCAGCCAGACAACAGTAAAGCCGTCTATACAGGAGCGAACAGAAGCGAGCAAGTGCAAACAAGCATAAGTGTATCATTCGTAATGTTTGCTACCATTCGCACATTTCTGATTCGGAGCTATTCGCCGCGGCGTAAACGAGGCACGAACAAAGAACATGCGAACACTCAAAACCTGATGCGATGAAAGACCGAACAAAGAACGGATCATCAGCGAATGAGAACCGAACCTGCACGAACACGGATGAAGGGCGCTTGTTCGCGCTCGAATACAATTTGCACGCGTGAGAATGCTCGGTTTGGTGATACTCGTTCACGCATGTTCGCTTCTGTATGCTTCGATGTAAAACTGGGCTAAAATATGTGTGCGTTCACTCATGTTCAGTGTTCGCGCCTCGTGTATACCAGGACGAACGGCTCCGAATCAAACAGGAGCGAATGGTAGCAAACATGAGCGAATGGTTCGCTTATGCTCGTTCGCACGTGTTCGTCTGTTTGTTCCCGTGTAAACGGGGCTTAACAGCATTCGGAAAAACCTACAGTTCCGGCAGAGCTGTAGCGTGGGCGCCATCCACGGAATTATATGGCTTGGGGCGAGTGACGCAACTGCGGCCGCCTACTCTCTTCCACGCCACAGACTAGTTGTCGAGGATGGGACACGTGTCGGCAGGCCAACTAACACGATACCTAGTTTCTTGTTGGAGAGAAGTATGCTTCGTGTAACGATGCACTTCTGTATATCCTATTCATGGTTAACTGAGCACTTTTTAAAGTCCTACTTATAGACATACAATTGTCCTAATTTTTTATCCTTCCGCCATATGAAAATTTAAATTTTCACGTACCTAATGACTTTATTGACGCGTCGTCCACATGAAAACGTGAAATTACTGGAACTTAAATGTGTTGTTGATATGCTATTTTGTGCTCTAATGGGTTAAAGATAGAAAAAAACTTCAGTTGACACAAATTTAAACATTACACTACCAATACAACGCTAATACTTGGGACTAGTTTTCTTAATTCGCTACCCTTTAAAATGTAAGCCTACATAACAGTGCATACGATAGCCTATATGCAGATAACCGGCAGTGATTTTTTTTTGCAAAAGGATGATTACTAAAGTGTTCACTCTGTATCCGTAAACAGTATACACCTGAAGTACACTACGCCATGAACATGTCGAAACATAATCACGGCATTTCATAACTATTTTAGTCAATCTGATAACAGTTTAATTTACTCTTTCAGAAAAATTACGCTGTTTAAAAACTAAGTATTAAGTCTTCACTTTTATCCGAAACTGTGAAAAACATATGACTGAAAAAAAAAAAAAAAAAAAAAAATGGCACAGATACTTGACTAGTTTGTGGGAAAATAATGCCCATTACCAACGATCTACTCTAAACTGCTTCTCCAAAATTAACCTACTATATATAAATTCCCATTCAATGCCCTTAATTACGCTACAGGTTTTTAAAATATTTATGGGGAACTGAGAAAGTCTATACAAAGTTTGGGTGATTTAAGTAAGACTTTAAGAAAAGTGGAAAACTGATTCTAGATAGCATTATCATATAAATAACTGAATACTAGTAGGCACTGACAATTCATGTTGCCTGTATCAAATGGATACAAGTTCAGCTGTCTCCACCATCTTTAGACAAAAACCCACAAACATCCTAACAGAATCGAAACCATGCCAAAGAAGAAAAATTCAGAATTCTGGGATGTAAAACAAATGATCACGGCTGCCGTGCGATATGTTATTGGCGATAAGTTTCTGTTTTCTAGTAAAGAATAAAAAGTGCGGTCATAACTATTTAAACCACTCTTCTGGGTATTTTAAAACATTACATGTCTAGTATGTAAACCAACCGCGCATAAACCCCTTAGTGTAAATGTTCACTAACACTAACTGCTGATACCTTAATTTGTACATTTATGTACCAGAAAATTTTCTGAACCTGTCGGTTTCAAATCTACTTCAATATAAATTATGTCTACAAAAATATGTACATACTAAAACGTTAACCACCTAAAAGAGAAATAAATAAGCATACTGAAATCTTCATGAACAAGCGAAAAGAAGAAAGTTGGTCATATTAAAACAGTCAACCAATAAAAAGTATTAGGTGCATGCACAGTCTGGTTTATTATAAAAACATCTATAACTTGGAATGGTACCGACACCTCTAATAATTCCACCAACAGACTGGACAAATTATGGTTCACCACAGTTCATCGTCCTGCCCAACGTAAACATTAAATCTCGCATGAAACTAACGTTTTGTATTTATTTGTCGATCGAGTTACACTGCTAAATCGTTTCAAACAGATGCATTACTCAGAGTAGGCCTATATAACAAAAATAAAGCAATTCATTCTATGGCCGCAAACTAACATTACGCACGTTTACAACTTAACCCTTCGCCGTCCATACACCATTTCATTGTGGCGAGGTCTAAAAATAATTTTGGAACGTGGGTAACAATAATTCAAGAAATTAATAATTTATGCTACTCATTTCTGCACCTTTTAATTTAGAATACGACATAAAGTTAACCAATCTGTAAATAATGCCAAACATTACGTCGCGAAAGAAACATACTTTGATATGTTTTGACATGAAAACACTAAAGTGTTTAACTGCGGGAAGGTACTAACTGTAGGAATAACTGTATTCCATTACGGCTGCCATTACTATGACATGGCTGTCTGTGATTACATTCTAATACGCGTAGTGACAAGCAGGAATCTTTTTTTTCAACCGCTGCTTTTAAATACGTTTGGATAACTGCGAAGAGTTATTCGGCGGCGAGACACAGGCCTTCTATCGTAGAGTTGAGAGATTTGGGCGGCTCTTAACATCTAGGTCTTGAGAGCTGAAGAGGGTGAAATGAGGTGACAATGGAGCAGCGCTGGAATTCAAGGGCGGAGGAAACTGTAGATTCTCGAACAAACCCACCGACCAGCGGCATCGTCCGGCACGATTCCAACATGCGAAACTCCGGGAGTGACCCGGGCGAGGACAAAACCCAGTTCGCCTAAGTGGGAGGCGAGCAGTCTAACCGCTCAGACACCGCGGCCCCACCGCCGTTGAGGGTTGAAGTTCCGCTGCCAGGTACATCTGCGTGGTGGAAATAACATAAGTGGTTTCCTCGAAGCAAGCCATTCCTCAGCACGTCGCTGTTACACGACTATAACTTGTCTGCAACACAGCCCCGTGGCGATGCGCTTTTCCAATCAGCCGCCACGTCTGGATGCCACTATACTCTAGCAATGGCAGTGTAACTTTCGACCTGGACCTTGGAGTTGGGAACATGTTTATGTAACCTGGAGAATTACACACTTCACTTATGTGCACAGTTTTTTGAGGCGGCTAAATAATCAGTGTAGCACGGGAGTACACCAAGGCATTGAGGAGGACAGAGTGGTCGTCTTACATGATAAAAATATGTTTATTGCCTTTGAACTGTCATTTTAAATAATTGNATTGAGGAGGACAGAGTGGTCGTCTTACATGATAAAAATATGTTTATTGCCTTTGAACTGTCATTTTAAATAATTGCCTATAAACATAAATTAATATAAAACTGTAATTTCGAGAGGAGGTACAACTTCATAACCCACCCCTCCCCAACCAAGCACGTCAATAACACGGCTGGAAACCATTACACCACACAAAAAACTTTTAACTTTAGACGAACTTAAGAATAAAAACTGCCGTAAAACTTGTTTCAAATTGCGTGTGCACACGGACATCGGGAATTCGAGAAAGAGTGAAAACACTATCAATGGTTGCGAGAAGAAAATTGGGGTTTGAAAACAATACGCAATCAAATTTTTTTTCTAAAATATGTTTTAAAAACTTTATTTTGAAATTTTAAGTACTATTTTATTCCGAACGTGTGAAGCATTTACCCATGCATACAATATTTCCACCGAGAAAAAACGCGTCTTGTTCGACATGAGGGATGGGACACAGGGGGGAAATGCAAGTACTGCTATCTAGCGTCAACAGTTCCCGCTCGCCTCGTTTGGGATGGCGTGGCGCGGCGCGATACTTCAGGTGTGCCAGACAGTAGGATCTACAAAACGGTGAAACATACCAAAAAACTTTCCAGACAAGTAATGTTCAATTGTGCGAGCTCTATTCAACGATACTAATTTTGTACGATCTTCCAATTTGAAATTCTGAAGTTACCTTCGTTTCCCCCGATTTTCAGCAGATTCCAGTCAATGCAAGGTCAACCATTCAATTCGTCATAGGTTTGCTTACAACATTTTACCCGAAAAGGCTCGGACACACAGTTCTCGAGAAAAAAGAATGGTACGGTAGGTCTGGGACATTCTGTATACTCAGTTTTTTCTGATCTGATAATAGGTGGCCATGTTTATTCAGATCGCAGCTAAAGCAAATTTCGTGCGAGATAGTGCCACTACATGTAATCAGGCCGTTGACAACCTTATCACAGCGCACACGTACGCAAATAACTTCATACGTAACATGGCATGACAAGTCGAAAAACACGNGTTGACAACCTTATCACAGCGCACACGTACGCAAATAACTTCATACGTAACATGGCATGACAAGTCGAAAAACACGCTATGCAAGCTACATTCACCAGTGTTGTCGCCATCTTTGAAACGTATACCCCACTTATTCCGCTTAGTAGTGATTCTATGGAAAAGCTTACGAGGCTGTTCAACTCCATCTAGCGCGAGAAATAAGTTGCACCGTGCTTGAAAAGCGGTTATTTTTATAGAGTATCCGCGGGCGGTTTTCAAAGGAAAACAACTCCCACTTCAAATGACTATGGAGACGTCTAAGATCAAATATTATTGTGNCAAAGGAAAACAACTCCCACTTCAAATGACTATGGAGACGTCTAAGATCAAATATTATTGTGAAATTCAACAACCCTGGAATATCTAACTAGTAGTTTTTATTACTTTCCATACAGTTTGGAAGTCCAACCGAAATAGTTCCAGGGTATGGCATACATGTCAAAGGAAAAAATATTTATATGAAATACATGCATATAATAAATATATTATATGAGGAATACTAAAATATAACGCGATAAGTTATAAATAAACAATATGGCGAAAATATATTTAAAGAATAAATAACTTTAGGAATTATCTATAAGGCTTCTTTTAATGCACTACGGTGCAAACATTTTTAACAGTCGATAATTGAGAAATTATTCTTAGGAATTTAATGATAAAGCAGTTTTTTTATATTTTTTCTAGACAAATATCTGATTAAATGCATAAAAATTTCAGTGCCGGGATATTATTGGTTGTGAATAATTATACGGCGGCATATTCTCACAGCATCTTTATGAATTACAAACTTAATTTTGCAGCTCCCATCTAAATTTTTGCAAAACAACAAATAAGGGAATAAAAAACATGTACATTTAATATCTCAATATCAGATACATTACTCATATATATTATATATAGATACAAATATACTTGCAGGTAATAACGCAATTATTATAACACTTGCTATTTAATAATGTAATGCCATATGTTCATTTATATTTTGCACAATAACTAAACATTTCTTATATTCTAGTAATAGTTTGTACTCTAAGACGCTAACATTAATGAAAAATAAGAAATTGCTTAAAATTTCCTTCACTAGTAACATGAATATTAAGAATAATTGCCTACCAACAAAATCATTCAGACACATATCAATGAAAATAAAGTTCGCCGAAAAACTTCGAAATTAATAACTAGTTGGACCGCCGTTACGTTTGATGTCGTGGCATTCTATGCACTAAAAGTTTCATTTTTTTCTGAGGAGATTGTGTCCAATTCTTCGAGAAGTCTTGTTTTAAGTTCTTTGAAATTTGGAGGTCTACACTGAATCATGCCGTTAAATTCAGCCCATAAATGTTATATATTTTTTTTTTATGGTGGAGGACGATGCACTTTAGTACAATTGCAGAGCAGATACATCTTAACAATATGGTAGGCATGCTTGGGGTCGTTTCTTGGTATAAAATAACTTTCCTGCAATCTAAAGTTTTTCTGCACTTTTTCGTAAAATTTGTAGATTATGATTAAAGCAATCTCCCTTCANAACTTTCCTGCAATCTAAAGTTTTTCTGCACTTTTTCGTAAAATTTGTAGATTATGATTAAAGCAATCTCCCTTCAAGATGTCGTCAATGGACACCTTCACCCACACCAGAAGCTGACTTACAGTGTCATACCATTGTATGTCCACCNAACTTTCCTGCAATCTAAAGTTTTTCTGCACTTTTTCGTAAAATTTGTAGATTATGATTAAAGCAATCTCCCTTCTTCAAGATGTCGTCAATGGACACCTTCACCCACACCAGAAGCTGACTTACAGTGTCATACCATTGTATGTCCACCNCTTCAAGATGTCGTCAATGGACACCTTCACCCACACCAGAAGCTGACTTACAGTGTCATACCATTGTATGTCCACCGCCGTGTTTTACAGACCCCCTCAAATTGTTGGTTGCCAAACGTCAGCTCTTGGTTAAGTTTTCTCCAAACTATTTGCCAGCCGTCTGAACCAGGCACGTTGAATTTGTTCTCATCTGCAAAAAGAACGTTTTCCCAATCAAAGTTAGTCTATCTTGATCCTCTTTAGCGAACTTCACTGTTTGTGCCTGTTCTCTCACAAATGTAGGGCTTCTTTCGTGCGACCCTACCATTCTAGCAGGCTTCTTTCCATGTCTTACTAGTGACTGGCTGAACTTCACTAGTCAACTTGGGAACACTCATCTTAGGATTAATTTTTGTTTGTCTCGCAATGATTTATTTTATAGGTCTGCGAGGACTTTGGGATGGCCAGTGTGTGCTGTTTCAGCTTAATCTTGCCATCGTTCTTATATCTATGGATGATATCGGTTACTGTACTTCTCTTCACTAACAGCATTATCGGCTATGTTTCCAAAGAGTTTGCCTTTCTCGTAATACCATAACACTAGCTGTCTTTGATTAAATGTCGTCTCCTTTCCCTTTCGCCCCACACTGTTGTTTCAATGACGGTATAATAAACACTAAACTCTTTGACGTGGTTGGAATTCTGTACTTTCAAAGACACTGCCCTCCAAGGCTGATGAAGCAGCAGTATGAGAAGCTGTGTCGGAACAATTCTGTTGCGTTAGACACGGTCATTTCTAATTTTTTATATACCGTATATTTGTGTGACTTTCCCAATTTGCGCAAAACTANGTTGCGTTAGACACGGTCATTTCTAATTTTTTATATACCGTATATTTGTGTGACTTTCCCAATTTGCGCAAAACTATTACTGAAATATAAGAAATGAAGAAATATTTAGACTGTTGTTGGACTATACAAAATGTTTTTATTTGCAAAGTGTAAATGCACGTATGACATACTGTATTACACAGCAGGTATCCGAATAATTTCGATATTACCTGTATATCCAGTACGTTTTTATTATAAACTTGCGCATACAACTAAACTTTTGATATATACTTTCCATCAATGGAATTTTAAGTTCAGTGCTTTAAAGTCTTTTAGCACGCGGGGACACGAAATATTACATCAAATTTAAATGGGTATTATGGCGTATTCGATGACAATATGCAAGGTTACCACTACTATAGGTTAGGAAGATCAGTGTTAAAAGCTGGGCAACCAAAAATTTTCGCCACTAAGTAAGCGCTAGTGTCGGCAATGTACCAGATTCACTATTTTCTACATTAAAAACAAACAGGACAATTGTAATAATCATAAATAAAATATAAATTACCTTAGCAACTAAATAAAACCTTTAGCTTTTATTATTCACGTAGCTTAAAATTTTAATTAAAAGTTGCCTTTTGGAACACTGCGCACCTAGCGGCGGAAATTTTCGCTATGCCTAACTCTCCCATAAGAACTAGCGTTTTGTTCTTAAGCGGAGTATAATAAACCTTAACCATGTGTCACCATTTGTACTCCCTTGGTGTATATAGAGAAAAAAAAAAAAGACTACGGTAGGAGGGCGAAGCGAAAGCAGTAAAAATTACAAAACGTTTTGAGGCTAAGCCAACCTCTCTACGCAGACATGCAGTGGCGAAACAACTTACGAGGGGGGCAACCTTTAGACGATCCCCTACGGACTGGACTGGAGGGAGGGGCGAGAAATTTGAGGCGCCCTCTCCAAGACATTTTTGTTTTCTTAACAATTATTTTGGTGCGATGCCGCATTGAAAGCTAGAGAACTGTCTAACCCAAAGCGAAGATGTACAGTGACGGACAACAGTATTCGCCCTCTTGCATTTACAATAATAACGTGTATAATATCCCCTGTTCCGCTCATAGATACACAATTATATTACAACAGATGAAGGAATGAACGTTATCCTACGTGCCTACGTGCAACAGTTCCAGAATCAACGAGCAAGTACATTTAAGTCTCAAATTATGATTTGTCGCTGGGGATACCTGAACAAAAGTATTCATCGGTTTAACGTTTACAAGTGTGCATGGGCTCTTTCCGCTAACACGTATCAGTTCTACGGCTTCAGTTGAGTTCAGAGGTCAGATAGTGAATGTTCGACCTGGTGCAGTGGAAGATTGTCGTGAGATGGAACAAAAATTGAAGGAAACGTCCGTTGAAGAAAGGTAAACTACAACAAGACTTAGATTAAAATGAAAACAATTTCCTGATATCGCAAAAATTGTGGGAAGAAGTTGTTCGACTATCAAAAGTGTTGTATAAAGATTTCAAGATCAAACAGTGCCCACCAGCACGGAAAGAAGCGGCAGTCCGCAGAAGCTATACCACAGAGAGCAGAGGTATGTGGAGAATTCTATTAAAAAGAATCCAAAAAATAGTTCGTCCGACATAACTCAAGTGAACAAATATTTACAAGAACAGGTTACGTCACGGACCGTACGAAGTGTTCTCAATCGTGCTGGGTACCATGCTAGGGTCCCACGAAAAAGCCCTACATTAATAAGACGAACAGGGCTAAACGGCTGCAGTTTGCGAAAGAGTATGTACAGAAGATACTGAATTCTGGGAGAAAGTTTTCTTCTCAGATGAAAGAATTTTCGATATTTATAGCAATGATGTTGGTGTTTGACTTGCGCCACACCAACATTCTGAGTTTGAACAAAATAACTTGCAGACCACAGTTAAACAAGGAGGTGGTGGGGTCATGATTTGGAGATGCATGTCGGTCTCGGGAGTGGGGGAGCTGGTGTTCATCGAAGGGAATATGGACAGATTCATGTATCTTCAAATACTTAAATGCAATCTAAGGAAGAGTGCAGAAAAACTAGTCATTGCAAATGATTTTCACTGTCAATATGACAATGGCCCCAAGCATAAGGCGAAAATTGTACGTCTGTGGCTGAGTTACAACACTCCACATACTTTGAAAACACCTCCTCAGTCACCAGATGTTAATCCGATAGAAAATCTGTGGAGTGAGTTGGAGAAAAGGCTGGGAAAACACCACATCACCAGCAAACCGCAGCTGAAAGAGTTACTTCAGAAATAATGGAACAATATTGGCTCGAATATTACACTGAACCTTGTGCATTCCATGGCAAAAAGGCTTACAGCAATAATAAGCAGGAAGGGTATGCAAACTAAGTATGGAGATCAATATTAATGGTTTTGTTTTGTAATAGTCAGGGAATTGACTAATATTTACGTCCACGCAAGAAATGTCCCTCAAGGAGACTTCATATCATATATTATTTCCTTTATCTGTATAAAATATATATTCCTTATCTACAATCAGAAGGTTTCATTTATCTATTCCTGAGACCTCTGCCGACAATCAATTGTTAATTATTTCCATTGTAGATAGAATATTGATATTTCACTTACCATTCTCTCTGGACGAATACTTTTGTCCATCACTGTATGCAAGTAAAATAAATACAAATAGTCCATATATTATTCGCTATTTCTTCACACTTTTAGAATAAAAAATGTAAAAATCACCCCATATTCATTAGAAATTATTTATAAAATTACTATATAAATGCATAGGAATAGTGAGAAAGTGCGAATGGTATACATCCATGGTAGCGTTCCTACATTCGCTCACGAAACAGACAAATGCGCAGGAAAGTCGCCAACCTTGTATATTACCCACACTCAACATTACTATATTTGCAGTCTGACGTGTAGTATTTGCAAACAGCGTGTAGGTTAATAACTTCCAGTACAGTTTACGAAGTTTACGGTGTGACGCGCATGGTTGTTCCCTATGTATCGAGCGTTTTATACAGCTGTTGATACATTGAACGTTTACTTATATTTTTATCGGTACATTATATTTGATTTATAAATTAATATGAATAAAAACATATAGGAAATACGGTAATACCTAGTTAAAGTCCTTAATGCAAAGTAATATTACACCGAGTGCACACGAATGCAGTGCACTGTTTCTTCGGTGTAATTTACTAGACTTTGTACGAGGCGGAGGGTTATCATATAAGCAGAAATTCAGCAGTGTCTCAGAAAAGTAGGAAGTACCTGTGAATGGACTATAATATGGTATACCTCATAATCGAATTATATACATACATACATACATACACACACACATATATAACTCGTCTCTGAACACAAACAGTTTGAGTGCCCATTTAATCTAATTTGGTGGCTTCGCTGTTACGCCACTGCAAATATGTAACACTAGTCTCAGGCAAATAAATACCATTCAACTAAGGATACTTTCAGTGTTACATTCTGTGCTACTTTTACCCGTTTTGGGGCGATATGTGCAACAAGGGAGGGGGGTGGTAACTGTNTTTCAGTGTTACATTCTGTGCTACTTTTACCCGTTTTGGGGCGATATGTGCAACAAGGGAGGGGGGTGGTAACTGTTCAGAATTAACACAATTTTGCAAACTATAGTCAATTCACAGTTCCTCCCAACTTTTCTGAAGTCCTGCTAAAGTTCTACTTCCAGGACATTCCTCACCTCATGCAAACAAAGCTTAACCAAGTCTAGAAAAGCACACCAAAAGGACTGCGCGCNACTTCCAGGACATTCCTCACCTCATGCAAACAAAGCTTAACCAAGTCTAGAAAAGCACACCAAAAGGACTGCGCGCCGCATTTGTCCGGACTCAGTGTAACAATATTTTGCATAATAACTATTTCTTACCAGGCATTACCAACACGCCTGTTTCCTCCCTGTTTTTAATCATATTAATTATAAATAAAATATTATAATTTATAAATAGAACATATGTAAAATTTCAAATGAACCAAAAATATGATTATTTTACGTTAACAGAAGTACAACACGCCTGNTTAACAATTATTTTGGTGCGATGCCGCATTGAAAGCTAGAGAACTGTCTAACCCAAAGCGAAGATGTACAGTGACGGACAAAAGTATTCGCCCTCTTGCATTTACAATAATAACGTCTATATATCCCCTGTTCCGCTCATAGATACACAATTAAATTACAACAGATGAAGGAATGAACGTTATCCTACGTGCCTACGTGCAACAGTTCCAGAATCAACGAGCAAGTACATTTAAGTCTCAAATTATGATTTGTCGCTGGGGATGCCTGAACAAAAGTATTCATCGGTTTAACGTTTACAAGTGTGCATGGGCTCTTTCCGCTAACACGTATCAGTTCTACGGCTTCAGTTGAGTTCAGAGGTCAGATAGTGAATGTTCGACCTGGTGCAGTGGAAGATTGTCGTGAGATGGAACAAAAATTGAAGGAAACGTCCGTTGAAGAAAGGTAAACTACAACAAGACTTAGATTAAAATGAAAACAATTTCCTGATATCGCAAAAATTGTGGGAAGAAGTTGTTCGACTATCAAAAGTGTTGTATAAAGATTTCAAGATCAAACAGTGCCCACCAGCACGGAAAGAAGCGGCAGTCCGCAGAAGCTATACCACAGAGAGCAGAGGTATGTGGAGAATTCTATTAAAAAGAATCCAAAAAATAGTTCGTCCGACATAACAACTCAAGTGAACAAATATTTACAAGAACAGGTTACGTCACGGACCGTACGAAGGGTTCTCAATCGTGCTGGGTACCATGCTAGGGTCCCACGAAAAAGCCCTACATTAATAAGACGAACAGTGCTAAACGGCTGCAGTTTGCGAAAGAGTATGTACAGAAGATACTGAATTCTGGGAGAAAGTTTTATTCTCAGATGAAAGAATTTTCAATATTTATAGCAATGATGTTGGTGTTTGACTTGCGCCACACCAACATTCTGAGTTTGAACAAAAGAACTTGCAGACCACAGTTAAACAAGGAGGTGGTGGGGTCATGATTTGGAGGTGCATGTCGGTCTCTGGAGTGGGGGAGCTGGTGTTCATCGAAGGGAATATGGACAGATTCATGTATCTTCAAATACTTAAATGAAATCTAAGGAAGAGTGCAGAAAAACTAGTCATTGCAAATGATTTTCACTGTCAATATGACAATGGCCCCAAGCATANAATCTAAGGAAGAGTGCAGAAAAACTAGTCATTGCAAATGATTTTCACTGTCAATATGACAATGGCCCCAAGCATAAGGCGAAAATTGTACGTCTGTGGCTGAGTTACAACACTCCACATACTTTGAAAACACCTCCTCAGTCACCAGATGTTAATCCGATAGAAAATCTGTGGAGTGAGTTGGAGAAAAGNCACATACTTTGAAAACACCTCCTCAGTCACCAGATGTTAATCCGATAGAAAATCTGTGGAGTGAGTTGGAGAAAAGGCTGGGAAAACACCACATCACCAGCAAACCGCAGGTGAAAGAGTTACTTCAGAAATAATGGAACAATTATGGCTCGAATATTACACTGAACCTTGTGCATTCCATGGCAAAAATGCTTACAGCAATAATAAGCAGGAAGGGTATGCAAACTAAGAATGGAGATTAATATTAATGGTTTTGTTTTGTAATAGTCAGGGAATTGACTAATATTTACGTCCACGCAAGAAATGTCCCTCAAGGAGACTTCATGTATTATTTCCTTTATCTGTATAAAATACATTCCTTTTCTACAATCAGAAGGTTTCATTTATCTATTCCTGAGACCTCTGCCGACAATCACTTGTTAATTATTTCCATTGTAGATAGAATATTGATATTTCGCTTACCATTCTCTCTGGACGAATACTTTTGTCCATCACTGTATGTAAGTAAAATAAATGCAAATAGTCCATATATTATTCGCTATTTCTTCACACTTTTTGAATAAAATATTTAAAAATCACCCCATATTCATTAGAAATTATTTATAAAATGACTATATAAATGCATAGGAATAGTGAGAAAGTGCGAATGGTATACATCCATGGTACCGTTCCTACATTCGCTCACGAAACAGACAAATGCGCAGGAAAGTCGCCAACCCTGTGTATTACCCACACTCAACATTCCTATATTTGCAGTCTCACGGTTGGTAGTATTTGCAAACAGTGTGTAGGTTAATAACTTCCAGTACAGTTTACGAAGTTTACTACAATTTTTTATATTTTTTTACAGTGTGACGCGCATGGTTGTTCCCTATGTATCGAGCGTTTTATACAGCTGTTGATACATTGAACGTTTACTTATATTTTTATCGGTACATTATATTTGATTTATAAATTAATATGAATAAAAACATATAGGAAATACGGTAATACCTAGTAAAAGTCCTTAATGCAAAGTAATATTACACCGAGTGCACACGAATGCAGTGAACTGTTTCTTCGGTGTAATTTTCTAGACTTTGTACGAGGCGGAGGGTTATCATATAGGCAGAAATTCAGCAGTGTCTCAGAAAAGTAGGAAGTACCTGTGAATGGACTATAATATGGTATACCTCATAATCGAATTATATACATACATACATACATACACACATATATAACTCATCTCTGAACACAAACAGTTTGAGTGCCCATTTAATCTAATTTGGTGGCTTCGCTGTTACGCCACTGCAAATATGTAACACTAGTCTCACGCAAATAAATACCATTCAACTAAGGATATTTTCAGTGTTACATTCTGTGCTACTTTTACCCGTTTTGGGGCGATATGTGCAACAAGGGAGGGGGGTGGTAACTGTTCAGAATTAACACAATTTTGCAAACTATAGTCAATTCACAGTTCCTCCCAACTTTTCTGAAGTCCTGCTAAAGTTCTACTTCCAGGACATTCCTCACCTCATGCAAACAAAGCTTAACCAAGTCTAGAAAAGCACACCAAAAGGACTGCGCGCCGCATTTGTCCGGACTCAGTGTAACAATATTTTGCATAATAACTATTTCTTACCAGGCATTACCAACACGCCTGTTTCCTCCCTGTTTTCAATCATATTAATTATAAATAAAATATTATAATTTCTAAATAGAACATATGTAAAATTTCAAATGAACCAAAAATATGATTATTTTACGTTAACAGAAGTACAACACGCCTGATACATGGCATATTCAGGAAATAACCATACACGTCATACACGGGGTGATTTTTCAAAGGTTAGTTACAAAGAGTGTGAATAAACCGCAAAAAGACTATTCCGTGTTTTGTTGCAAATATGTTCGAGCACTTTAACTGAGTTCACTCAATATTTGGTGAAACTAACGCCCACTATTTCACCCGGATACGAGCAACATTTCAGCGTGGACCAAACTTTATGACTTATGCATTAAATTAATCGTGGAATAAATTTGAGTGTATAAGGGAAGCTTTTAAAGCATAAAAACAAACTAACTAAATTAATAATTTTCGGTTCTTGAGCACATTTCCTTTTCGCGAAATATTTATCTCCTTTTATCCAGTATTTCCAAATTCGTCATAATCCAAGATATCATCTCTAGCAGCAACAGCTTTCGGCAATTAATATATCTATGTAGAGAACGTTATAACAAACCCTGCTTCAGTTAAACGTGTTCGCAAATAACTACATAGAATTACAAACATTCGATAAGTTTCACCGCAGCCACTTTAACCGTACCAAAACTACATAGGAGCACTTTCACGTACGTTTTTACAATTATTTTTAACGCGGCGTTCAAATATTTATGAAGTACACGCTGTATTTTCTACGTATTAACACTTCAGAATCGAGACTACGTTACAAAGGCTAAATTTGGGAAATTGCCCAGTCATATCAAATGCGTTAATATGTGGAGTTTATTCGATATTCAGGAATGGTTGAAGTTGAGCTCTTAATAAAACAGCGCAAACCTGGCAAAACATGCGAGCATATATATATATAATAAAGTCGTTAGTACAGGATTACAACTGTTCCTTAAGATAAACGAAAAAAAAAAAAAATCTGTCTGGGATTTGAACCCAATACCTTTGGCGTACCTGTTTACTGGTATATTAATCGATTCGAAATTACATACCCGAGCTTCTTTTGGAACCAATAAAGTGCCCGAATATCCATCCTAATTCACCTATCCCCCCTGAATGGTGAAGCGTGCTAGACTATACAACGTGCATTGTTAATTTCAGTTTTTACCTGGAAGTTTTACGTAAATGACATGCAGAAACGCAGCAGTAATACTAATAGCATATAGTTACAAAATACACTCAGTTTTCCCCACGACTTCAGTGTCGGTAAATAACAATGCTGAAGCTATACTAGACGGCAACACTTCAATAACACGAGAAACTTAAATCATGCGTGCATCAACAGTAAATTATGAACTTTTAACTGTACTACGCGTGTAAAACCCAGTGTTCGTGTTCAAATAATGCTTGTTTGAAATTAACTTGTTACACACTACAGCGCAGGTATGACGAAAGAAGGCTTTTTATAGTAAAGCAAAAAAAAAAACAAATTAAAAACGAAAGTTTTTGGATACACGCCATTTTCGTTTAGTTCATGGAAATTGTTTCAGCTTTTCTGTGATTTCGGGGCATCGTACCACACTGACACTTAGCGTAGAAAACTTTTGTGATAAAAATGTTTTACGTGATAATACGGTGGCAGCTAATACACAACCTCGATTTATGGCAGTAACCATACATTTGAATAGTTACCAATAGGAAAGTAACACTATACACAAGAGATTTGTTTTGAACTACCCGCGGCGTTATATTTTTAATGTAAACATTGGAACGAGAATACACCAACAGGGGGATAAACACACACCGTTTCCCCGAATTTACGATACCACATTTGCATACCAATACAAGAAGTGAAACTATGCCACCGGTGTTACTCCTGTGATACTACAGTCTCATGACAGCAGACTCGCACCCTTTCGCCATCGACAAAAAATGTCAAAGAGCCTAACCTAAAATCTTCACACGATCACAATTGTAGGAGTACAAAATTACTCTTAAAGTAAAGCAAACATTCTTAATGAAGCAAGTCGGAGTTATGTTCCAACAGATGACTTCGAATGAAACCGCAATTATACAAGATAAATACTGCCGTTATACAAGAATACTGGCTAATCAAATATTCACAATTACTTACGTACTGAAAAACACCATTCAGTTCGCGCGTATTACATTATACTCTGTTAACAAGTTTACGGTGGAAAACTTTTTCTTAAAGTATTTTGTACAAAATTATCAATATAAATTAAAAATTTCGACCTATTCACAACAAAACCTTACTCTTAAACTACACAATTCATTCCGAAATTAATCCACGCGCTACCTCAGAAACAGCTGAATATGAAATACATCTCGCCATAAACACGTACAAACATATTTTCTAACCATATAAAATACTTTCAACATCTTTTGTGCACTCGTGCGATAGAAAATTCTACTTACATGATGAAAGTACGGGTGAAATTCCGCTTTTGCAAAATCATGAATCATGGGTATATCTCAAGACACCGTAACGTCAACACAAAACTATTTCATCAATTAGCAGCGCAGAAACACTTNTCATGGGTATATCTCAAGACACCGTAACGTCAACACAAAACTATTTCATCAATTAGCAGCGCAGAAACACTTTTTACCATTTGAAACGGGCGCTATTTTGAAAATAGAGGGCGGATTTTACTGACTCGAGGATTCAGATACGAAAGTCAGATCGATTTTTTTCACTAGTTAGACGAATACCGAAAATTTAATGATCTGCTAGAACAGAACAAATGACAGTTACACAAGTTCGAACCAATCCCATTCTCGTGGGTCTAGTCCAAAATTGGCTAGCACGCAAGTGGTTTACTATNGTGCACTCGTGCGATAGAAAATTCTACTTACATGATGAAAGTACGGGTGAAATTCCGCTTTTGCAAAATCATGAAACATGGGTATATCTCAAGCCACCGTAACGTCAACACAAAACTATTTCATCAATTAGCAGCGCAGAAACACTTTTTACCATTTGAAACGGGCGCTATTTTGAAAATAGAGGGCGGATTTTACTGACTCGAGGATTCAGATACGAAAGTCAGATCGATTTTTCTCACTAGTTAGACGAATACCGAAAATTTAATGATCTGCTAGAACAGAACAAATGGCAGTTACACAAGTTCGAACCAATCCCATTCTCGTGGGTCTAGTCCAAAATTGGCTAGCACGCAAGTGGTTTACTATNCAGTTACACAAGTTCGAACCAATCCCATTCTCGTGGGTCTAGTCCAAAATTGGCTAGCACGCAAGTGGTTTACTATCTTCCACCACAGTAAACCTAGTAACAAATTTTCTGAACTGAAATTCGCTAGTGTACACAAATTTTTGCAGTGACAGGGACATAGTGCCATAAACTTTCGTAGTGTCTTGCATGCTGACCCGAGTTGAGAAAGTTAAACATTTTCGACAATGGCTTATATAAGTCGTCACGCCATTTCGTAGAACACGGCTCGCTGTCCTTGCAGAACTTCTTTGACAGCATCCTTTAAACTTTTTAAGAGTCCTCGTCGCGATTATTTGCCGAGTTTCCCAGAAACTGTTACGCTATCGCTCGTAACCGGGTACATCCATAATACACCTGACATTTTGCTCTGGCGCTTCGATGGCTTTCCTTTGTCGGCTGCCAACCATCAACGGAGCACTAGCTACATTCAACAGACGGCCCGATAAGGTTAGTAAACAGATTGTGTTCCATCCTTCCATTCGCCCTTCGTGGAAGTATTGCTAGCGGCAACTGAGTGTAGAGATCATTAGCACATTACATTTATGGCTTTACATGCAAATATTCGCAGAGAAATGGTTTTCAAATCAGTCTTTCATCGCTTAGCATAACGGATAAAGGGAGACACTCGAATCCGAAAGGTTTCCGTTTCAAACTTTGTGGACGGATAATTACTTTTTTTTTGCACGATTCTGCGCGTATCNGCACGATTCTGCGCATATCTAATACGATCCCCCATTCTGTTATTGACCAAAGCACATGTCATATTTGAGCAATGCTGCATATTCCTCTTCTCGTGGTAACTACGTAAATAGTAGCATACTACTGATCGGAGTCTGGAGTCTCTCACGACTCACCGGTCAACAGAAACTCATTACGTTCCTCCAACCCTTTTCCGAAGTACACAATCCGTGACTAATTCCATATGATCAAGCACTCCGAGAGCGATTTTTTTTACGCACGGTTGTGTGCATCATGCCAAATTCAAATACTACTTTCATTCCCAGCGTAGATAATTGTCCACATGTTGCACAGGAAGGTTATATTTGACCGGTACTGTACAATGCGAGGCTCGGTGCCCAGTGATCGTCCCTGGGAGTAAGTGATTGGTAAACATTGCTATTGTTTTATACTTTATGATTGGTTAATATCACTGATCACCTAACAAAGTCTGCAGCTTATTCGTTGTGATGATAAAAATGTTCTTTGCTGACTTAAATAATACATATCAAAAAATGTGTTATTTGCAACACCCGAAATCACAAATTAATGTGGGAATTAAATGTTAATAGATCCATTTATATGCAGATATTCTAAAAATGGCGAAAAAGTAACGTTCAATAATCAGTATTTAAAGACAAATCCTGTTACCTACAATCGGCTTGTAATCTTGTTTTCCAAATTATGTAATGGCACTGAAGTATATACACTCACCGATTTTTCTTATAACTTTTACATTGCACATGTTTGATTTCGATTCCAGTCGTATATATCTTACAGTTCCCTTGCGTGTAACATTAAATTTTTATTGCTTTGATCATATTTTCTTTCTTGAAATCATACAAGAGATTAAATTTAGCCTAAGAAAGTTAGTGGATTCACAGATTCCATCAAAACTGTAGCAGACATTACCTCTATTTCCTTCCGGTTCTGGTGATAAAATGCATATTATCTTTTTCGCGGTTAAGATTTAATTGGAATGATACCATGCCAAATCAACTAAATTTGCTTTGTGGGGAGAGGGTGCATAAATGGAGACATGATCGAAATTTCAAAATTTTTTTGTTCAGTAATTATTTGGTTATGAGCCTCCACATAACCACATTTAAAAGTAATCCCTGGAATCAACCTTTTCAACTTTTATATAGAACTGCCACTCAGCATTACTTGATACCGTAGCTTATTTATTTTTAAACCCCTCCTCTTTTCTATTATACGAGTCCGAAAATTGGCACATGAAATTTTAACATTTTTGCAATGCTTAAGCTATTTAGAGTTAGAAATTTCTCGAAAAAGTAAACATATTTAAACTCAAACTTACCAATGACCAAATTTCATTTTATCTAAATTCACACTTGGTGTTTTTAGATTCTATGGAAGGAGGAAAAATCAAGTTTTGCCTTTTTTCATAATCATGACGTTCAAGTTATCATACAGTTGCAAATTTAACAAATAAAATTAAGTTTAAAGAAGAACATAATCAAAAATACACTTTGTGATACATTAATAGAAAAAAATTATAAGGGCATTCTTTATTTTATGAAAGTTTTCTTCTTACAATAAGGAACATATTAAAATAGCAGTATTTTTTTTTCGTCAATGACAATTGTCAAGCTAAAGACCTATGTATGGCTATGGTAAATACTGTAGTATATTGATAAGGAGTTCAAGGCCTAAAAAACAATACTATCGTAAACTGTACGCAATACTAATCGTTGTCTAATTTATTTGCACAACACTTAATGTTTACAAATCATGTAGTTGCAAAAAAAAATTAACAAAGGAATTGAAAAATTAATAACATATCATATTGAGTTAATAATGCCAGTTAGTGGAGTTTAATGTGTCTTCAATTCAATATATGAAGTAAGATGACATCACGGAAAACTCGCAATAAGAGTGCAATATTATGTAAAAAAAAAAAAAAACCTATTTCAAACACAACTACAATACTTCCCATGGAATCTGGTTTTGTACGGCAGTTTTTAAACGATAACTGTCAAACTGTGTAACTGAAGGTAAACCAGCATAAAAATATTCAATTCTACAACACTAAATTTCCAATCCATATTTGTGTGTGTGTACATTCTGATTTAAATATGCGTCAGATTATTGCGGAAGTCTACTAGATTACAATTATTTGCTAGACCACGTAAGTTGCGATCAATTTTCATTCCACAGGTCTTGAGAATAGCCGAAGAGAAATTGCACCAAAATCAGCTTAAGTTTTCCAGTTACTAGTATTCTAAAATAAATATTTAAGCACAGCTGGTTGATCTACAGTTAAGAAACCTGACAACGGGCGGCAATGATTTTCATGACCCGTTTTTATGGAAATAGCTGAACGTGTAAATTCAATGGCTACAACAATACACAAAACCACCAACATATCCCCAACTCCTATTACTGCTCTTTGATCAACCACACAATACGTCATTAGTCCCACAAACATAACTTACTTTTATGGATGGCAACAACACCGTTTAGCTCAACAGATGCTCCACTGCTCTGGTATAACTCTCTCTCTCTCGCTCTCTCTCTCATNTATATATACACACACACAAGATATACTGTAACTAGTGTTACATGTGGCCGCGTAACACCTTCGCCACCCTACCCCTCTCGTGAACGCTTTGATATCAGGATAACCGAAGGGAAGGCCGCGTTACCTACGACCGCGGTAACACTAACACGTGCCGCGACAACACTATTGGTATTGATGCCATCTCCCGACACAGGAAGATTGATTAACTTGCATAGTAGTTGCCAAATTTCCTGGTTATTATAAACAGGGGTGATCTTCAGTACTTAATTTAAAATATCGTGTCGGTCAGGATGGGCTCCGGCCTCCCACTAGGCCCGAAACCCCCTAAACTTTAAAACGAGGTCGTGACCAAAATTTTTACACCGTTCGACGGATCTCGACAGAATTTGGCAGGGATGCCATTTAGTATGCAACTTACTGTGCACGCAAAAATGTACTCTGGCGCCGTATCAGCCGAAAACCTCTAAACGGGGTCGTGTATCTCTCACTGCCCTTTCATACCCGGGCAACGCCGGGTAATTCTGCTAGTTTGAAATAAAATGAGTCATTAAGCAATGCTACATTCTAGTTAAATTTCTGTAAAAAAAATTAACATTGTTTCCAGATGCGAACAAACACACGTGCATAAAGAATCCGCACATATACGATTCGTGTAATAGTTTACTATTGTGGCGGAAACGAAATGGAAATACGTGACAATAATAAATATATAATTCCCTGTATGACATTAAATAAAATAAAAAATCATTTAGGGAAAAAGTATTTACAAAATTTACATAGTTCATTGCTGTGCTCATATAAGTATGTAAAAATGGGCTACTTCAATTCTTTAATTTAGGAGAAGTTATAGTACTAGGGATATAGGACTGCAACTAACTTTTATCGACGAAGTATTAAATGCAGACGGCTGTACAAACATTCGTAAGGCGATCCAAGCGTAATCACAGGTCGGTATTGGACAATAATAAACCTTGATGTTGCCGCTTATCTCGTGTATTCGTTGCCTATAAGACTACAGGCGATTCTAGAGCTAAAATGATTCCACGCAGATTATTAGATTTTATGAATTTCCTAAAGCAAGCTTCAAAATTTTTTGAGAATACTTTTTTCTTAGAATGCACGTTATTCATATTTATTGCATGTAGTACATATAATTATATTTTTTCCTACTGGCGAACGTCCGCGTGTTTCACAAAATAATAAATGTTTGCAGCCAAGAATAGCGTGAAATTTGATTACTGGAGCATGTGCAAATACTCCTAGGTCACTGAATCAAAAATGTTATAATCAAGACCAAATTTCAAATTCGGATTACAACAATATGTTGGTCTGTGCAAACAAATTAAGCAAGATTCCAAGACAGTGTTAACTATTCTGTTTTGATTTGACATTAAATTAACCATATGCTTATTTTAAATTATACATACAACTCACGGTATGTAACCATGACTAATAGAATTCTTCTATTAACTCACCCGAGACTAACTCTGGTATTGTCTGCAAAGTAGCTGGGCGTGTTACCTGACTCAAGGCGATATGGCAAGTCATTCATAATAATGATAATAATAATAATAATAATAATAATTAAGAGCAGATGTTCACGAATTAAGACTTTGGTAACAACGCACTGTACTCCATNCTATTCTGTTTTGATTTGACATTAAATTAACCATATGCTTATTTTAAATTATACATACAACTCACGGTATGTAACTATGACAAATAGAATTCTTCTATTAACTCACCCGAGACTAACTCTGGTATTGTCTGCAAAGTAGCTGGGCGTGTTACCTGACTCAAGGCGATATGGCAAGTCATTCATAATAATTATAATGATAATAATAATAATAATAATAATTAAGAGCAGATGTTCACGAATTAAGACTTTGGTAACAACGCACTGTACTCCATNATAATAATAATAATAATAATAATTAAGAGCAGATGTTCACGAATTAAGACTTTGGTAACAACGCACTGTACTCCATTTTCACTTGTTTATAATACGTTCACGTTGTTTATTCGACGGTTTGAAATTTAAGTGCGTAATTTTTCATTTCAGTAATGCAGTGGAATTGTATAATCAATATGAACACCATGGTGTCCGCCGTCGAAAGCTTTGATTAGACATAAATTGCAACAGAAGGCACAGTATTAAAGGCATTTAGGACGCTGATAATTATGTATACGCCATATCAAAATGAAAATTAATTAAACTCAGTATAATTTACAATGACCAAAAACTGCTTGAGTTTCTATATTACCATACTTTGAAAAGTAAAACCACTAAATAGTTACGTTCCCGCTTCCCAATATTCCTCATATGTGTAACCACTGCCCTCAAGTTTACCATTATTACAGATAACGTTTTAAAATGTAGTTTACGAAAACACTGAATTCAGAAGTACTGCTTTGGCCACTTAGGCCTCAAAATAAATTTGGCTTTAAAGAATTTTCTCAAACTTTCCAACATATTGAAGTGTCACTGAATGTTATTGTTTCTGTAATGCCATAATATAGTTCACATTCTAACAGATGATTATTTGTTTTTCAGGTTATCTAATATATTAAGAGAGTATAAATTCACATTATCTTTGACCGCCGATGATTGAAAATAAGTGCCTTATCCAGTTAAATTTTAGTTCACGCGGACTACCATATAGGTCGAAGTTGTTGGTTGGGATTATTTTCGGTAGACAGTGACAAAGTGTTACTCTTTCAGATGGCATTATTTTGCAAAACTACAGACGATTCAGGCAACGAATAGAGTTTTTAATGCTGGTAAGAAATACTGGTAGCACACCAAGTTTGGTTTAAATAGGCCTNGATTCAGGCAACGAATAGAGTTTTTAATGCTGGTAAGAAATACTGGTAGCACACCAAGTTTGGTTTAAATAGGCCTTATAGTGGGTGGATCTCTTACACCAACAAAATATGTGTAGCTAAAGTATGCATTTTCAGAATAAGTGGTATAAACTAACACATTTTTGGCGATCTACCATAATGCTACTTTATAAGTCGAATTTGGCGTACATCTGTACAGTAGTTCGAGATATACGNATTTTTGGCGATCTACCATAATGCTACTTTATAAGTCGAATTTGGCGTACATCTGTACAGTAGTTCGAGATATACGAATTGAATTTATTTTAAGTGACGCTATTAAAAAATGGTGATCTGATAAATATATGGTTACAATTTCTCGAAGCCAGTGGGCGTAGTCAGGTTCTTTAAGGGATGGGGATTTAATTAAATAAAGAGTTAATTATAATTTTCTAATTAATTAAAAATACATAACTACAAAGAAAATATTCCCGACTAAATATCTTGCAGATTGCCATCGCTATTTACAATCAAACTCGATCAACACAATTTACATTCACTTCAAAGGAAATGTAATTAAGTAACTAAAATCAGTCCCAATAAACAGTGTAACAAAACCTATTGAATTACTTTATCAATTATGTATCCATATTTGACAGTTACAATATTTACAATAAACCCCGTATCACATGTTCATACAGTCCCTCCTTAGTTAACTCCAGATTCCACCAGTCCGAAATGTTTATATATATATCGCCAAGCACCCTCATGCACAGTAGCCTCCTACTCGTCGGGTGCCACGCCCTCTCAACGTCCACGCTGCAGAAACACTCGTCTGTCATCGCCCGTTCTCTCCACTGATGTCCCTCGCTGCACCAGACTTAACCCGATTACCGCACTTCAGCAAGATGGCTTCCACAGAGACTGCCTACCCTCCAACTACGGTGGTATTTATANCGCACTTCAGCAAGATGGCTTCCACAGAGACTGCCTACCCTCCAACTACGGTGGTATTTATAGTGCCGTCGGCCATAGCCCAGAAATTTATCAAAACGCCGCGTTGCGCCGAGGATCAACATTACCAGAAAAATTTGCTCATCCTCCCAAGTTGTTGACTCCCGACATGGGAGATTAGGGGCCGTGACGCTAGCCAGGTGGGCTGTCAATCATTATCCCGTCCGCCAGGCGACGAAGCAGCGAGCGATTCTGCCTAGGGGGAGGGAGTGATGGTGGTAGTAGTAGTAGTAGTAGTTGATAGATTTTGGCGGCTCTTAACATCGAGGCATTTAGAGCCGATGAAGGTGAAATGAGGTAACAATTGAGCAGTCCGGAATGCAAGGACGGAGGAAACGGGAGATCCCCACGAAAACAAACCAACTAGCGGCACCGTCCGGCACGATTCCCACATGCGAAAATCCGGGAGTAACCCTAGCGGGAATCGAACCCGGTTCACCTTTGTTGGAGGCGAATAGTCTGACCACTACGCCAACGCGGCCCCATAGGTGTATATAGTATGGTGAGATTCGGTGCACTGCTTCAAACGACTTCAGGCGATAGGGACGCGGACAGGAAGGTGATCGAGAAAAAAGCTGAAAGGCCTTTCGTAGAAATTTATACCAACACACACAGAACGTTGCGTTTCTAAATGCAACAGCCAAACACAAAGAGGGTAAAAAATATTTAATCGATAAGAAATACAGACATTCAGCGTCATAATNCTAAATGCAACAGCCAAACACAAAGAGGGTAAAAAATATTTAATCGATAAGAAATACAGACATTCAGCGTCATAATGCGAAGAATTTGCGTCGCGCAGCACTTGCCAACAGGAAACCATTGATATGCAAGAACAGCGCTGGTTGCAGCTCTTTCAAACCTAGCCTTCAAATGCCCAGCAACGAATACAAATACATTAAGCTGAATATAATTACAAGGTCTTCGTNTCTTTCAAACCTAGCCTTCAAATGCCCAGCAACGAATACAAATACATTAAGCTGAATATAATTACAAGGTCTTCGTACAAAAAAAAAAAAAGCTACAGGCCAACTTTTTTGTCGACCGTACACAAGTTCCTCGAACAAGGGAGATTTTTTGCCGTAAAATGTTAAATCCGTACAGTTAATTGCAAAACAAAGCAAACGAAAGTGGTCTTCAGCCATCCGCGGTCGCTTGTGACAGCCCCGCGAATCCAGGTGGATTGAAAGGACCCCGGGACGACGCGACGCGTCCGCCACGTCACCCGCAGGAAAAGCGATTCGAAACACGAGGTCACGACACGAGGACAATCGTGCTCGGTCTAGCACTAATTTATCATCGTTCGACAGTCACTTGTCGCCCAATACGAACGNCGACACGAGGACAATCGTGCTCGGTCTAGCACTAATTTATCATCGTTCGACAGTCACTTGTCGCCCAATACGAACACCTCAAACCGGCTCACGATGATGACGCGGCAAATTAAATTATCCAATCGCCCACACTAAAAAAAAGTTCCATTACTTAAGTTTTATTTTTCCCCTAACAATTATATTATCCTGCAATTTAGGACTTTAAAAATCCACTAATTACTCTTGTCTTTGCGGTTAAGTCGACTGATTAGCAACGTCGATGGGTCACTACACAATTTTGTTTGAAGTACTCTCTCGCGTTATAAAATTTTCTTTAAAAATTTAAATAAATAAAAATCCAATATGCGTATAAGGACTCGCGATAATCTGTTTTGTTTTACCGTCACACGTTAACTGTTGCAAGTTCTGGGCGTAGACTGGTCCGTGACAGTGTGAAGGTCTAATTTGTAGTCACATGNCGACACGAGGACAATCGTGCTCGGTCTAGCACTAATTTATCATCGTTCGACAGTCACTTGTCGCCCAATACGAACGCCTCAAACCGGCTCACGATGATGACGCAGCAAATTAAATTATCCAATCGCCCACACTAAAAAAAAGTTCCATTACTTAAGTTTTATTTTCCCCCTAACAATTATATCATCCTGCAATTTATGACTTTAAAAATCCACTAATTACTCTTGTCTTTGCGGTTAAGTCGACTGATTAGCAACGTCGATGGGTCACTACACAATTTTGTTTGAAATACTCTCTCGCGTTATAAAATTTTCTTTAAAAATTTAAATAAATAAAAATCCAATATGCGTATAAGGACTCGCGATAATCTGTTTTGTTTTACTGTCACACGTTAACTGTTGCAAGTTCTGGGCGTAGACTGGTCCGTGACAGTGTGAAGGTCTAATTTGTAGTCACATGNGTCACACGTTAACTGTTGCAAGTTCTGGGCGTAGACTGGTCCGTGACAGTGTGAAGGTCTAATTTGTAGTCACATGCGACACATGCAAATCTCCTCGCATACGTATTTATACAGTAAAGTACATACCCAATATTACTAGTGGTCACAGCACAGAGTAAATTTTTAACAACTTTATGTTACGAGATACTGCAGTGGGAAGATATTTCCAACGGAAACTGTAAAAAGGTGGGGGATGATGTAGTGAGGGGTGCGGTGGATGGTAGTGTGTTAAGTGGAAAGCGGTCTGATCGTTCTGCTGAAGGAGTAAAAGTTGAGAAACACTAAATATATGCTGATCACTGTAAACAAGATCTACTTGTGTGCATAATTGAAATTATTAGCCAATATGTAAAATTAACAAATTAACACTGTCGTGGGCCTCATCACATTATCCATGCGTCGGACAGTGAAACTGTGAGATTCTTAGAACAATAAATATCTTACAAATGTGTTTGTTCTTACACTTATGTGCATAAAAGAAAGAAAACAAAAGGAAATCATTTCAGTGTTACTAAATGTTTACCAAACATTTAATACAAAGTTAATTTCCCTTCGTCGTTGCCAACTTGACTGGGCGCATGCCAGTCGGCGTGTCCGTAAAAATACAAGCATACTTTTTCCAAGGTTGATTTCAAAAGTGTTCAATTAACCGTGAACAGCCTATAGCAGCTATTCTGTTCAAGTGAGGTAAAAGGCGCGGAAGAACCACTACTCTGCCCCTACTGCCATACTATGCCAAAATGTCGTGCGTAAACGTGGGAAAATAATGGAAAGGATTACCACAGGCAAAAATACAACCCCTTTACCCCGCCGGAGAAACGTTTTTGGAGAGAGTTTAGTACGGCGGTGATAAGTGTTCCCAGTGATTCAACGGTTATTTGCATTGTGAAGACAGCGACCTGTGCGCAAGATACGACTGCGAGGAGTGATCCGGGTGCTCCAGGGCGAAATCTGAGATTGTCTATGATCCACCTAGGCGAACGTGTAGGGTCAGAGGTCACGAGAACCTGTTAGAAGCTATGAACTCATTGATGTAGAGCATTGAGCTGCAAAATTTTTTGTTAACACGGGCCAATTCTTTGATTGTAACAGGATAACGAGTAAATGTCCTTGGAAACTAGTCACGGCCTCTAGAACTAAGGCTGTACTATAGTAACAAAGCACACCGTGAAATACACAAATGTGTATATTATTATGCATTTGTAGTTCTGTAAATAACGCAGGAAATTAACGTCCACGAACCTGAACACGCTCGGCCATTGTAAAAATATTACTCTTGTATAGTTCGATCTCCCGAAAGACTCCCAATAAACTTACATTTTCGAAAACTGCACACACTCGCGACNATTACTCTTGTATAGTTCGATCTCCCGAAAGACTCCCAATAAACTTACATTTTCGAAAACTGCACACACTCGCGACGCACTGTCTAAATAAGAAGTACAAATGAAATCGGCAAACGGTTTCGGAGATAGGTACTTAGCTTTGAAAGTCTAAGGCAAGCACGTTAGAAAATTGCAGTTTGTTGCCATTAGCACATGTCCTTTTATTTAATTACCGAGCTTCAATAACTCCAAAGATANTATTTAATTACCGAGCTTCAATAACTCCAAAGATAAATCATCCTAAAAACGTTTACTGTGCCAAATTTAAAAAATAAGCCATCTAATAAAATTAATGCTATGTGCTTTCCATGTCAGCACTAGCTACCCGCATAAAGGTAGAAACATTTAATTTCTTATGTAAGATAAACCATTATAATGTTAAAAGTTACGGTACGAAAAAATTGTACAGAATTCGAACAGTTACGCATCCACAAGCATAATAAACAGTATTGCTATTTGTCTACCATGATTTCTATCAGTCCAAGACTTAAGATGGAAAGAAAAAATAAACCTGCTGGGTAACGGAAAGTTCTATCGCCGACAGAGTGGAAGGACATTTCTTGTCAACAGAGTGAGTGGTACCTAAGACATGACGCGGGCATTCCNCTATCAGTCCAAGACTTAAGATGGAAAGAAAAAATAAACCTGCTGGGTAACGGAAAGTTCTATCGCCGACAGAGTGAGTGGTACCTAAGACATACACCACGTACCGTGAGAGGACGACTGTTGTCTTTTTGAAAGACAATCAGGATACTGTGTCAAAGACGCAGGATGTTGGTAAACGCTGTGCGGTAATGGTTCCCTAGAATCGCTAAGAAAAATGGCTCGGGTAATATTCTATGGCTCCCCACACCATGATATGCGTAATGTCGGTGTGTCTACGCAACACTGGCAGGATGCGTACTCTCCCCTCAGCATCGTGATATTCACTAACTATGATCATCCATGGTAATGCAGAACCAAGATTCATCGCTGAACACAATGCAACGCCACGTATCACTTCATGCCTCCCTCCCTATTACAGAAGTGGCATTGCAAACATCGCCGTCTCTGCCCTCGCGTCAACCGCAACCTACTGCAATATTTTGCTTGTAACTCTACTATTTCTTACATTGTATAGTAATAGGAAGAACAATGATGGCACAACTGGTTTCTATTTTATTATAGAAGCATAAGATGAAGATACTGTGTACACAAATTTCAACCTGACCTGAATTTTTAAGTTCAACAAATACAACTAACGTTCTTTCAACGAAAAACAAGAGTTCTTTAAAATAACGGGATGACTTGGCATTATATTTACATATGCAGCCAACTGTACAGCTACATTAGCAAATTCTTCTGAGAAGTTCACAATTACCTCCTTCCGTAGTTCAGTTGTTAACACCGCTTCCTTGGTCTAGCCACCGAAACAGGCATGCGAGAATTTACTTCCCATTTGTAATGGAGATATATTTACTATCTATAGTACATCCACACTGTAAAACAATTTTCTTTTAAATTTCCTAAACTGTAATGGAAGTTACATTGTTTAGAAAAGATACTGCTATCAGGCCGCAAATATAGGAATGTTTAGCATTACTACTATACAAGATTGGGAACTTCCCTACCCATTTGACTCTTTCCTGAGCAAACTTAGTGACGCTACCAAGAATTTATGGGAAAATAATTTTCCATTCGCACTCTCTCATCGTTCGTATACACTGATGTGGTAAATTTACGAATAATTTCTTATAAGACATATTTCTCTTTAATGAAAATGAAAGAGTGCCCCGAATTAATTTGATTTAAACTGATCTTTTGCAGGTGAAAAATAGCCTAAAAGGTGATTTCTGATTAAATGTGTGTTTCAGCTATGTTTCACTGAATACATAAACAGCTGTTTTGTTGTGCTGCAAGGAACCCGACGCAATGCGACAGTTTGAGTTAATTTATCGTCGCTATCATAGTGGTAAAAAACATGCAAATAATGGAACACTTGGATAATCCCAACGAACTTTCGTAACATCCGGCGAGTGCCAGAAAGTGCAGTGGTATAGATTTCCACGAGGTCTTCTCGAAGGATGATTTTACTAATACAAAATGCCCATAGCTCTCAGTCTCAAAGTGTCTGTAATTATCTTTTACGCAGAGTTCTTCCAGTTCCAGCGATAAGATGCAACCCTTAAAATGCTGAAAGGTCGACATTATGAAAATACTATGCGTGTGTTTGAAATAGATTAAAGTTGGGTGTCCTAGCCAGCATGAAGTATAGTTTGGCGAGATTCGGTACGAGGGTCGCACAAGGCGGGAGACTGTGCACTAGCCCCGCAGTCACATAAATACAGCATTCAAAATAATGTGGAATACAAAAAAAAAAAAAAAGGTTGCCACAGTTATAGAACCGATACAAGCGCTAACCCAACCACTATCCAATCTACGATACTCTTGACAGCATTTAATACGGTACTTACAGGCCCAATAACCCGTAATCAAATGGATTATGCAAAGATAATTTTGTTTTGATATTCAATTAAGTGTACATACTTCCTTTAGCACGATAGACTGATCGAAACCACCCCAGGACCGACTGTTTTGGGGGAAGATAATATAAAACAAGCAAAACAAAAAAAAAACTTCACGGAATTCCATTTGTTAAACTATAATAAAATTGATCTTACGGTGTTTCAGTTGCATAACGANAAAAAAAAAACTTCACGGAATTCCATTTGTTAAACTATAATAAAATTGATCTTACGGTGTTTCAGTTGCATAACGAACGTATCGGTACATCTGAACCAAGAATTCTCGAAGGCCGATACAAGGAGAGTACGATCGTGCGACAGGGCCATTGNAGCGCTAACCCAACCACTATCCAATCTACGATACTCTTGACAGCATTTAATACGGTACTTACAGGCCCAATAACCAGTAATCAAATGGATTATGCAAAGATAATTTTGTTTTGATATTCAATTAAGTGTACATACTTCCTTTAGCACGATAGACTGATCGAAACCACCCCAGGACCGACTGTTTTGGGGAAGATAATATAAAACAAGCAAAACAAAAAAAAAAAACTTCACGGAATTCCATTTGTTAAACTATAATAAAATTGATCTTACGGTGTTTCAGTTGCATAACANAAAAAAAAAAACTTCACGGAATTCCATTTGTTAAACTATAATAAAATTGATCTTACGGTGTTTCAGTTGCATAACAAACGTATCGGTACATCTGAACCAAGAATTCTCGAAGGCCGATACAAGGAGAGTACGATCGTGCGACAGGGCCATTGNAACGTATCGGTACATCTGAACCAAGAATTCTCGAAGGCCGATACAAGGAGAGTACGATCGTGCGACAGGGCCATTGTCGCACATACAGGTATTGCAACTTCCTGAACCAGCCTGTAATCACCTAGTGCCATAATTACGCCGGAAAAATATGCGAGAGATAGTTGCCGACACAGTTAACAGAGGTTCACACCGCCAGTACCTAGACCGTGAGACCAGTAAATGCATTATTCGGATTCTTGGAAAGCGTAGGTGTTTTAAGACTGTACGATAGTGCGCATGTGTAAATAACACAAGTGCATTTAAACACAATACGGTAATTATTACAAAATACTGTCATTGCATAATGAAAAAAGAAACCTGACAAACGCATTTACTTAGGTTTCATATGGATGTAAGCGAACTATACATTATATTTGCACACCGGCTTGTCCATAAAGGACAATGAGAAGTGAGGAGGTTGCTGGTGCCCAACAGTCCGGACCCCTCTCAGCATGGTGAATTTTTTTTTNTAAAGGACAATGAGAAGTGAGGAGGTTGCTGGTGCCCAACAGTCCGGACCCCTCTCAGCATGGTGAATTTTTTTTTAATTAAAGTACCTAACATTGCTGGCTTGTTTTAATTAACAATCATGGTTAGATGCTACACGAAGTGAATTCACGATGCAAACTCCAGGAAGTGATTCCCTGTGGAACATAAGGTGGGGTATACATTGACGACACTATCACGTAGTGTATATTCAGGAAGGTAATTGTGTTTAAAANTGTGGAACATAAGGTGGGGTATACATTGACGACACTATCACGTAGTGTATATTCAGGAAGGTAATTGTGTTTAAAAATCTAATTTCGAAATGCATAAATTTTAATATTGCAGGAAGTACTCGAGATTGAGTGACCAAAATCGGAATGGTGTTTCATGAATCTGAGATCGTAAATCTGTGTAGACTTGGTTGGTTAAATCGTCCCCTTCATTGCGTAAGTATGGGTAGTCACCCTCTTTTCGCAGGTAACTTTGGAACACTAGGAGGTAAAGAAAAAGTCGCGGCACGTTATGTCTTATCATGACACAATGAAGAAAAGATCGTCTTGACAGAACTCGCTGCGGTGAAACATTATCGAGAAAACGCCACTCGAATTTTCGAAGGTGCGGTGTAGCCCTGCGGGAGTAGGCAATACATTTGACACCTGCACCACGCACATGGCGGAGGATACATGTGAAGATGTAATCTGTGCTTGCGTGGATGTGGCTTGGCTGCTGGCAAGTCAGTATGTGCTTGCAGCTGGTTGTGGAAGCATGGAACGTTTTACACGATCGGAGCTAGCCGACACGCGCCTCGTGTACGGAGCAGCCAACACGAATGCAAGGCAAGCAGTGTAGCTGTGCTGGCTGCGTTACCCAGCGTGACGTCAACCCTCCCGTGCGACATTTGTACGACTCCATCAGAGATTACGGGATGAAGGCTCAACGATAGTGAGCCCACGGGCTGGGCCGCAGTGTGGTTGTTAGCCATTCAACGACCCTGCGAGTTCTGCACGAGAACCCGTATGCACTTCTTCAACGCAAGGTAAGTCCCCGTTCTTAGCGATCGTGATTATGTGCAATGTGTTACATTCTGTGAATGGTTCCTCCAAGAAAATGTGCGTCCACACTTCACATCGACTTATCTTCAGATATGAGGCCCATTTTACCAGGGATGGAATCATCAACAGGAGGAACAGCCACGTCTGGACTCACGCTAATCCCCACCACATGCACCTCATGGACCACCAAGTGCGCTACAGTGTCAACTTGTCGGCGGGCATTGTCAACAATCACTTGTTGGAACCTTTTTGCTACCAGACCGCCTCAATTAAGCCCGCTACCTGACGTTCCTGCAGGAGGTATTGCTGGAAGAAGTATCTCTTGACATTCGCCACGCCATATAGTTTCAGCCTGATGGGGCACCAACACATATCCCTGCTGCCGTACGACGCCATCTTGAAGTCATCTCCAGGCCGCTGGATTGGCAGAGGTGGGCCCATCCATTGGCCGGCCCGATCTCCAGACCTGACTCCGCTGGATTTCTTTTTATGGGGTAAAATCAACTCCCTGGTCTACGAGACGACTGTGGCTAGTGAGGAAGATCGTCACACGTGTGATAGCAGCATTTGATTCCGTACGCACCATACCAGATATTTATGCACGGATCTAGGCCAACTTGTTCCGCCCTTGCCATTTTTGCAATAAATTTGGGGGATGGAGATTCTAACAGTTTTAAATGCTGCCATTAATAAATACTTAATACGTGTGTCATGCAATACTTCTATCTGCACTCAGTTCCTTGTTCCCTACGCTTGTCCTCATTTACATAAACCATTACATGTGGATGCACATCCAAGTAGCGTGGCGCAGGTGACATGTGTTTTCCACCCCCTCGGGGCTACAACATACCTTCGAAGATCTGAGTGCCGTTTTCTAGAAATTCTCGAAAACTGTTTACCAGGGCGAGTTTGGACAAGAGCAGTTTTGTCTTCATTGTGCCATGTTGTCAATGGGCGTTACTTTCTTTTCCAGCTAGTGTTCCAAAGTTCCCTGCGAAAGAAGGGAGACTACCCATGCTTACGCAATGAAGGGGGGTGATTTGACCAACCAAATTTACACAGATTTACGATCTCCGATTCGTGAAACACCATTCCGAATTTGGTCGCTCCATCTTACGTACTACCTGCAAAATTTACAGTTATGAATTTCAAAATTCGATTTCCAACACCGCGTACCTCCCTTAACATTCACCACATGGTGTTGTCAATGTATACTCCCAACTTATTTTCCACAAGGAATCACCTCCTGGAGTTTGGCACATGAATTCTGGTCCATATTTTATACCATCAATATTTTTGCGACTGCTTTCTTTCACTTTGCCGAGCCTCATATGCTATGTGACACACAACTGTTCTACATTCTAAATTAATACGAAATCGACACGTTACGCAAAGAATTAGCCAATGTTGAGGGGGGAGAGGGGTTGGTTGGTTCGGCAGACGCTGGTGTTTCTCCAGACCCCGACAAACGGCCGGGCGGGCCTGTAGATGTGCTTCTATAATATCGGAATTGTGTCTCGATAAAAAGTATCTCGCACTGGATTTCTGTCACTTAAAACAGCAATATGTCACTCAACTGCCCTCGCCTTCACACGACTCTGGTGGTGGTCTCCCGCTGTTCATTTGCAAGCACAAGTGCTCCTTCACACACTCTTAACGCGACACTTCACAGTCTCGAGGCGTCAGCGGAGCTGACAGTAAGCAACACTGGCCCAAGTCCCACACGCTTAGAACCACACATCCCCCCCATCATGCAATTTTACCAAGAAATTTGTGTTCATAATCTGTTCGCGATATCTTTACACTTTTTGAATGAAATCTCCGACATATCACCCCGTACGTAACGTTTTTGGTTGTTTACTAAATATATCATGTAGGATAAACGTTTTATAGTCGTTAACATATAAGTATCTTATTTTTGGTTCAATTGAACTTTTACTTATATTTTAGCTATAAATACTTCTTGTATAATGAACCTAAATAAAACAGAGAAAAAAAGGTGTGTTGGTAATACCCAATAAGAAATAGTCCATAAGCAAAATATTATGTAAGTGAATGCGCACGAATGCGGTGCGTTGTCGCTTGCTTTCTTTGCATGAAGCGACGGAGGAATAGCAAGAAAAGCTGAAAGCAAACATGACTGGACTATACCACCCCTTCCCATGCCATATTTTATTATAGCGGAACATACGGACCAAGATTTTTTAACTATACGTCGAGCTGTATATTCGACGAGGTTCCTCTCCCCAGAGAAAAGGTAGACTTTAGAAGCAATTTTAAAACTGTCCATTATTTATGAACGACGTCTCCATAAGAATAGCATTTAAGAAATTTTCCACGTCACAATGGTACATTTTTTTAATTTGTCTCCGATACGAATTATTTTATAAAAAACTAATACGAGTTTTTACAATAATTTTTAGGTATTAAACTTTAGGTAAAGGCTACTTAGCAAAGGGACATACAACACACCATTTGCCTTTGTTGCACCATAAAATTATAGGGTCACCACTGAAAAGTTAATGAGGCGAGTCTACGAGAGAAAGACTGCACGACAGTTCAATGTCTTGCGCGTAAAGGCGACAAGACATTCGATGCGCATATCTAGGTCACCCTTAGCGCTCCCGCGCTTCTAGGCCACGGACAAGCAAGATTCTTCTAGCCAGACGGCACCCTTAAGGTTAACAAACTTGTTTAAGCATTTTTTACATATTTATAATGGAGGCTATAAAAACGTATGGTCGCCCACAATTACGACACATTAACTGTCTACGTAATGCTGCACAGCACTTTTTAGAATTTACGGAACCAAGTAACCAATATATCTATCATATACAATAGATAGTCACAAAGGTGCCGGCACACGCTTTTCTCGCACTGGAACGCAGGGTAAAGTGGTGTCTTCCTGTACACTGACGTTCTGCGCATATTGTGGGCTGCGCGAAGGAAGGCAAGTAGTCTGTGCGGATTTTCCCCTTTCCCGCCCCCAGTTGCATTACATAGAGGGAAAAACTTGGTCGAGTGCTCATGTAAACTGCACAGTATTCTGTCTCAAGTGTTCCAACATTGGACTACTTTTCTACCAAGAGCAGTATAAACAACGTGGATACGATCTGAGGTCAGAACTCTATGTAAGCAGGTGTTCCGAGGCATTCGTACACTTCCTCTAACCTAGTGTTAATTTAACTAGATTATATTTTAGTTAATAAAACTTATCATATTAACATAAAAATTAAAATGTAAACAAACACGTTCATCGCTGTTGACCATGTGACTTGCCAGCTTCAGTGGCGGATCTAGGCATCCATCAAAGAGAAGGCTAATTGAGTTTCATTACGTTCAAGCCCCACGTTTACCTACACAAGTTTTAATGGTCAAGGCTGTTCACTGTAAACTGAGCATTATCGTAACACCTGCTTAAGATCTACTTGTATGCATAATGTATATTCATCCACAATATGTAAAATTAACATTGCCATAGGCCTCATCACTTTATTCATGCGTTGTTCAAGTGAAACTGTGAAATTATTGGAAAAGTAAATATTTTACAAATTTGCTCATTCTTACACTTGCTAACGTTAAAAATAAAAGGCAAAGGAAAATAAATTATTTCACTATTCACGAACGTTTAGCTAACACTTTTAATTCAATGTTAAAGCATGGAACAACTTTCCCTCCATCGTTATCAATTCTACTTGACGCATACCAATCGGTGTGCACGTTAAAATATATGCAGGTAAGGGTAGTGATATTTTTCCAAGGGTTTATTTTAGAAGTGCTCACTTTACCGCGAACAGTCTATACATATAAATGTGTGTACTTAATGGCTAGACTGATTATTTTTTCTTAATTTTCATGTTACTATGCTAGGGTGTGTTTATTAATACTGCAGCGTTATAACAATGTACTGAGTTTAATGAATAATATAATGAAAGAGTGATTCGGAGCATTGTGATGCTTACGAAAAAAACAAATTTCCAAAATACCGTTTCTTGATTTAGCTGTTATACCTTGAAGTCCAAACCGAAAGAGATATGACAGGAGAACATAACTTTCTTCAACACTGACGACCTTGCGACACCAACTTGTCATCCTTGTCAACATCGTAAGTGATACTAATAATGTTACTATACACCTTGCTTTGATAATAATGTCTCCTTTGGTTATATATATATATATATATACACACACAGACACACTACAGTGAATCGGTTAGTCCTTATAAAATCTAACGAACGGTTAGAGAGTTTCCTTAGGGAATACGTCCAACATGCAACGAGGACATTACCAAAGGAGACATTATTATCAAAGCAAGGTGTATCGTAACATTATTAGTGTCACTTACGATGTTGACAAGGATGACAAGATGGTGTCGCAAGGTCGTCAGTGTTGAAGAAAGTTATGTTC
>NQII01000169.1:1044285-1109147 GCA_002778355.1 Clitarchus hookeri
CCTCTTTTCCAGGTTAAACAACTGTACAGCTCTACTGGCAATGGAAAAATCAATGTTCGGGACATGCGCAGAAGACGAAAATAGGTCTACCTCTTCTTTAGTCTACGCACGGGCGTAGAAGCCGTGGGAATTACGGGTGGTCCGAACCGCCACTGGTGTTATGAGGACCACCATGAACCACCGAACCATACTTATAATGAAGTTCCTTTAATTCTGCAACTCTGGTATCTTTTAAAAGTAGCAGCCAAGTTCAGTTTAAATTTTTGCTTCTACTTCAACATCGAACATGTTCTAAGGTATGCATTCAGAATGAGGCGGGCATCACAAGACAATGTATTCTATGAAAAAGAGGTACACGACTATGAGAAGCTAAAACATTTTCCAGCCTGTCAAAACGATCGCAAGGAAAGGTAGATACACTGAGTGTAATTTCTGTAAGTCAACAGTAATGCCCCTTAAACTTCATTCCTCAATAATTTTAAAAAAATATTTTTTTTTCTAGTTACATACCTTAACTAACTCTTCCCTCTTNAGGAAAGGTAGATACACTGAGTGTAATTTCTGTAAGTCAACAGTAATGCCCCTTAAACTTCATTCCTCAATAATTTAAAAAAAATATTTTTTTTTCTAGTTACATACCTTAACTAACTCTTCCCTCTTTTTTTTTTGCTAAAACATTTTCGAAAAAATTTATAAAATGCTACTCAATTGTAATGGAATGTTTCTAAGAATATTTTCGTGTAGTCAGTTTCAAAACATTAATTCTTCCTGACTGTAGGGGTAATAAACGTACCAGGAATATAACAACAATCTTCGGGAATCAATTAAATTATATTGCATCCCAACAAAAAAAAAGTAATAAACATGAAAATAAAAGCTTACTCACCAAGACCTCCTTTGCTCGCTAATGGCCGTGTGCATAGAGACCGAGGATATGGTTTGTTTTAAGACAAGCCCCTCCCCCACTATAAGTGTTTTTTCTACGCCCTTCAATTTATGCTAACTATCCTGCCGGCAAATACTACCATCGTACGCCCGCATGGACGGGCGTCTAGCTTGGGATCGCGACTGAGAGGCACGAAGAACAAGGAGAGGAAAAACTCTTAGCCTAGGAATATTAGGGTTGATCCTTAAAATAATTCGTTGCGAGCTAATTCTTAGTGAGAAGTGTTCAGTATGCATTCATAGTCTTTAAACATCTAAATGGAGCTTCGTGTAAATTCGAGGAAAAGTGTGCTAAGTATTTTTACATGAATGCCTGAGGGCGTATCCAAGTTCGTGAAGGATGGAGGTCTAAATAAAAATAAAAGAACAAAATTCAATAATTATGTTTATTCTCAATGCTACAAACAGTCAAACATCTGTTATTTACCAGTCTGAGCGTCCTATTAACTCGTATTATTCTTATTGAGTGCAATATTTAATTACCATTTCCATTTTAATTAAAGTCTATCACAGTCTTTACTCTTACTAATTTCCCTTAAACGGCTCCAATTATTTCCACACTTTAGTTAAAACCGTATATGTCCATCGTCCCGAATGTTTTTTCACTCACGCAACCAGTCCACAGTCCCGCAGATCAGTCCCACTCTTCACTGTACACAAGTTTGCCGACGCACTCTCGCAGATCGCTGCAGTCGTTCCTCGTTGCTCCGGAATCGCCCAACTGTCGCTTAAGGTCGCACGAGACGCCAAACTCTCGTCTCTTAATCACTATTAGGCCAGCACATGGTATTTATACTTGAGGTACGTGCCGTCTAGAACGTTCTCGGCAATCCAAGTTGTTCTGGGAAAGATAATGGTGATGACGTTCCTATGTGATAAATGGAGAAATATGAGCTGTTCATGGTCAGCGAGGCGCGAGCTCCGATAAGTTAATCGGGGTGTGCAGCGGCGTCCTTTATGATAGGCCGCTAGATTTGTCTAATATTAAAAACTTGACCTCCAGCTCTCGGCGCCTTTCCACGCAAAGGAAACGCCGGGCGACGAAATGCAACAGTATCAACTGGAGTATTTCCATAACTCTAAATCATACCACACCTTTTTTTTATCTATAGTTTTAGATTAATATATAGCAATCAAACGTTTAAATGATATGTCTGCACTCAGTTTAATGAGAAGTAGGATTAAGCCTATTTCACATGAGCCACTTGTAACAGTTATTAGGCCTAAAATATTATCTTTTTGATAAGTTATAAGATGTTAACAAAACTATTGTAATTCTGTTTATAATCTTTAACAACTTAAGTGTAAAAAAAAACCATCAAGCTCTGCTGTAAGAATAAAGCTACACGCCACTGTAATTAATAAACAAAATATGCTGTGACTATGTTAAAAGTATATTGTGTATGATTTTAACTTGGACAAAACTTGTTAATAACCTGCTGGTATTAATTACTCCAGCAGAACATGCATTGCATTTTTTTACACAGACACATGTAACACTTTATCCTAATTTATTTTTCTTAGCAGAACATGTAGTGGGTTACCTTGAATTTAAGGCGACAAAGTTGATTACTCACTACGTCACTTCCATCTCAAAAGTCCATCCTCAGCATAGTCCATATTCAGCATAGTAGTAGCACCTAGTAATCTACCTCAAGAAGTATATTGCTGCAAGCATTCCGTCTGCACATGGAAGAACAATGAAAGCCAGTTGATCGGCACTGATAACCTCTTTGGCAGTCTTTCTTGCAGTTGTAGCTGCTGTCAATAACATTAGGGGTAGGAGCAAAGACAGAGGTGATAGGAACCAAATGCCCAGGTTTCATATTCCATCCCCCCCGTTAGTAGCTTCCAAATGGTTTCCCAGCCAGTCTTGCACTTGTAGGTATACGCAGAAGGAGTGTTGACGTCCTGCATCACTAGTTAGTGGTAATCTGTATAGGTCAAAAGGATCCTCCTTGCTTTGTTTCGAAGTATTAAGTTTATAGTAAAGGAAATAACTAAGCTCATTGTAGTTTTCACATTTTCCGCCATTATACAAGGCAAGTAGGAATTCTTCACCCACTGATGCAATCTCATAAGAATATATATATCGTTCATTGAAAAGTCACTTTTCTATTCAAATGTGTGTTTGAACTCAAAACTTTGTAAAACATTTTCTTTCCCTTCTTAAAAATAGCAAATGTAGGTACCAGATGCAACATGCAAGAAGAGTATCGAGTAATACATCCTTAAAAGCATGCTGTATTTTCGAAATATCAAACATTTTTGTGGATTTTTAACACTTCCAGGTTTTAACATATACACAGCATGATTAGTGTATGTAAGAGCAATTAATAACACCAATATATCAATGTCATTTGCTACAACTACCACAGGTTCTGTTTCACTGGATTGGGATATAACAAGAGTAACTACCAAAACATCGGCATCTGCCTGAAGCACACCGATTCCTGCAACATTCAATTTTGATGAAAGAAGTGAGATAAGTTGCATTTTGTTATTACGATTTCCCAAGAACTCCTCCTGACTGGTCGTTGATGGAAAATTGTCTTTCACATTTAGGTTTATAGAAGTTTTCTTAGAGCTTCGACATCTCTGCTCTTCATACTTCGTATTTTGTAGACCACCATATCCATCAAAAACAATGGCTCTTCCTTATCACGAACTTACATATGTGACATATTTTACACGCATCTCACCATGTGTAGTTCCCTTTTCAGGCCAAACAAAATTATGAAGTAAAAATCCTCCATGAATGATGTAGCTAGGCTCTTTTAATGTTAGATTTTTACCGGAGACTTTAGATTCCAAAATAGTTCTTAAAGTGTATCTCAGAGTCTTCCTCATCTAAACATCGCCAAACAGAGCAGGAGGCCATGGAGCTAGTTCGTACTGTAGAAGGTCAGCAAATACATCTTTACTTTTTACTAAAACGATTCTACTAAACAGCTGATGAGTGTTGACTTCAACAGTGTCGCTTCGGATGGGTCTATTCACAGCAGAGAGGGTGTATATATCTTATCGTACCGATGTTATTTCTTTGTACAAAATTTCTTAACAGTAAGTAATTTCAAGGCTTTTATTCCAACTTCTGTAGCTTGGTCACAATTAATAGACACATCTGCTAACATGCCTGTTGAAACAGAAACAAGTTCATCTGCTGGGTGTGGTGCAAAAGGATGATGACATTGAAACCAATTCAGAAACTAACATAGTCCTTGTCTCGTATCTGACGACTCACTCTTAACTCGGTATGCTGTTCAGATAATGCTAAATGAACACCACAGAATCTTTCTACATTTTCACACAGGTTAATGCACTAAAAAAAGTGCATGAATCCAATTGGCAAGTGTATTTTCTGTGATACCTCTTCCTCAAGTTAGGCCCCCAGAAGTCTTCATAGAGCGCATAAGTACCTGTTCAATTTCCATATCTGGAGAGACACCGCACCAAAATTTGTCACTGCATCGCATGTTTTAAGAAAAGAGTTCCTCATTACGAAAATCACATTACACACGAAAACTTATTTCTGATACTACTATTATTTATATGCGTATAGCGTTTCTGCTTGTAGTGTAGTCTACACGCTTATAAATAATGCCATTCTAAGTATGAATCTCCCATTTACCCACAAATACATATTTCATCAAACTTGCAACAATGTTCATTTCATTCTGAGAACCCAACTTATATAAACAGAATTTTTTATACATTTTAAGAAAATAAGTACAAGTTTGTACGATGCAACCAGGCTACACTTACCACTGAAAAAAAAATATTGATTCTACACATGCCATTAATAAACACCACCAGCATTGCAACACAGGTATGTTGACTTTTACCTGANACAAAATGGGCTTGAAAGTAGATTTTTAGCAGGGCTTCAAGAAAGTCTCTTCCAGTCGTGAACCGACTATATGAATCTCCCATTTACCCACAAATACATATTTCATCAAACTTGCAACAATGTTCATTTCATTCTGAGAACCCAACTTATATAAACAGAATTTTTTATACATTTTAAGAAAATAAGTACAAGTTTGTACGATGCAACCAGGCTACACTTACACTTACCACTGAACAAAAAATATTGATTCTACACATGCCATTAATAAACACCACCAGCATTGCAACACAGGTATGTTGACTTTTACCTGANAAAAAATATTGATTCTACACATGCCATTAATAAACACCACCAGCATTGCAACACAGGTATGTTGACTTTTACCTGAACTCGTCGACTCTGTTGAAGGTGAATTTGCACTTATGTGTCGCAGTTTCACGTTTTTATTCAGAAATCTTGACTTAACACAACGCGAAAGAATGCGTCAAAGAATTGCAAAATATTGCGTTGCCAACAATGACCCTGTTGAACCTTGCTCGTGAGGCCGGTAGGGTGTGTCTAGACATCGTGTGCTGCGATCTGGCTGTCGCACGCTCAACTGTCTGAAGATAAACGGAACTATCAGCACAATCTCTTCAATTTCATTTTATTCTCTTAAATATAGTATATAATTTGTTTCATTTCCACAAGAAAAAATAAACGGTCCTCGAATGACTGGCCATATAAAACTGTTGTCACCAATTCGTATGTATAAGTAACTGTGGAACGTATGCCTTCAGTAAATTTTATATATTGTTTGAAATGTTTTTATATTTCGTACGATATACGTTGCAATATATTTTATTTTATTTGTCCTGAAAACCACATTAATTATATATTTATATCGTTCTAAAATGTACACTACAATTCAACACATACCAGGACGAGCACAAAACAGGAGTATGTGGTAACTTTTATAACTGCAGAAAAATAATATGAAGCGCCAGTTCAATCTTTAGTGACTTTTTGTATNAGGAGTATGTGGTAACTTTTATAACTGCAGAAAAATAATATGAAGCGCCAGTTCAATCTTTAGTGACTTTTTGTACGTTAAAAAGGAATGCCTTACGAACATTTAGCACCAAATATTAGGTTGCAACGAATTAGTTTAGGGCACCCCTCTATTTCTGCCTAATATTCCTGGACTGTCAACATTTCACGCAACACACGTGTGGAAAAAGTTAACCTACGGCTTTCANAGGAGTATGTGGTAACTTTTATAACTGCAGAAAAAAAATATGAAGCGCCAGTTCAATCTTTAGTGACTTTTTGTATGTTAAAAAGGAATGCCTTAGGAACATTTAGCACCAAATATTAGGTTGCAACGAATTAGTTTAGGGCACCCCTATATTTCTGCCTAATATTCCTGGACTGTCAACATTTCACGCAACACACGTGTGGAAAAAGTTAACCTACGGCTTTCANTATTTCTGCCTAATATTCCTGGACTGTCAACATTTCACGCAACACACGTGTGGAAAAAGTTAACCTACGGCTTTCACTTAAAATATGCAGACATGTATCTCGACACTACACAAATATTCGTCGACACCAGCGACCGTGAGCACTGAGGGATGCGAATGCGTGCGGGGGGAGAGAAATGAAATCGGCAGCATTAATAGGCACGGCAGCATTCATCGGCACGGCAGCAATGTGAGATTTCACCATCACGAAGACTATAAAATCCTGTAATAGTCTGCGGGGCCGCAGTGGTGTACTGGTTAGCCTACTCGCCTCCCACATATGCGAACCTGGTTCGATTCCCGGCGGGGTTGCTCCCAGATTTTTGCATGTGGATCGATACTGGATACAGCACGTGCAGCTTCGGGCGCGTGGTATGCTATTCAGCGNGCTCCCAGATTTTTGCATGTGGATCGATACTGGATACAGCACGTGCAGCTTCGGGCGCGTGGTATGCTATTCAGCGCTTTGATTCGACTGCCTCCCGAAGTCGTTTGCCCAGTAATCTAACGACAGCAGAATTTTTTTCGTCAAGGTTAAAAAGGAACTGTAAAGTGATTGCTTACAGCCAGCTCCTCTTTGTGCTTGTTACATTACCCATGCTGTATAATAACCAACTCGTTTCCAATCCGCATGCAATTTATCGCGGTACCCCTTTATTCGATGAAATCTGAAGTAATAAAATAATGCTGTTGAACGCATCGTTGGATCTTTCTGGATGCATAAACATAACTAGTCAAAAATATAAAGAATACATTTAATTTTATTTGATTTCTATAGCATTTACATGCTATAGAAGTTAATAGACAAATTAATGAAAATTGCATGCAATTAATACAAACACATTTAAGTAAAAAAAAAGTTATACCATGCATGCATATTAGCACACACAGAAACATATAACTTAGTACTGTACACTAGTAAGTTACAAGGCACCTAATAGCATCAGGGGTCAATTTAAACATTGATAAACATCATACTAAATTATTTAGGCCAGAAATGTCTCATATGTACGAGTATAAGGAATTCAGATACCTTTTTTTTTTTTTTTTTTTTTTTTTCTTTGTTTCGTACTGATTTTAAGAGTTTGGGGTGATTAACATATTAAATAATCTTGTAACAGCAACATTTCTACAGTTGTGTTTTTTTGTTTGTATTCAGAAGGTGGAAATTTTGCTTCGTTTGTGTATAACGTTCCTGATTATCAGTATTTTTAAAATATTTATTTTTATACTTGAATATACAGAGCAACATTTTGACTAAGGATATAAGTTACACGACACAGTAATAACTTCGGCAGATGTAAAAATAAAATTTTACAGCAGCTATACGAACAATGCATTTGTAAAATAATAAATGTTTTTTTGAATAACAAAAAACTACTAAATTTGGTTTATGTTGCCCCCCCCCCTCCCCCATATACCACGTAACAAATATGTAAATAGACATACGCAAGACAAGCAGCCCACTGTTTTGCAGTTATACACTAAGTGCCTTCAGCATATAGCAAGTACGGTTCAATGGTTTAATTAGTTTGCTGTCCATTCTAAATGTCACTATCCATCTCTACCTGCAGTAAAGCATGACTAAACAAAAAAACACGACTAAAGTATACCGGGAAACCAAAAAACATTAGAGCATACACTTTCTACAAAGGCCAGATTAAAGTAAAGAAAGCATGCACTGTTACTAAGCTACTTATGCCCGCATGAATTCGCAATGAGTACATTACTTGAAATTCAGTTGTCACTACAAAATGCATACTGAAAGGAACCATAGTCAAGGAATATGAATAAGATTGTGGGTAAAAACGGTATTATTTAGAGTGGCTTAAAAAGGGGAGAAAATAGATAACCTATTTCCATAAATCTGTACAGTTGAGTTGCGTAAAAAAAATGGGACGGGGTTGAGAGGGAGGGCACAAAGCTTATACCCTGAAACCTGCATGGCTGTTGTTATCCACGGGGTACCTAATTTTAAAACAATTAACACCACCAAGAAGATACACGTTATCGCTCATGGAAAACCACATTTACAGGTGGTTAACTTAAAAAAAAATTGCATTAGCATTATTTCCTTGTGATGGCAACACAGGAACAAACATTTAAAACATGTTCAACAATTTAGTACCTACGTAAACAACCTGCGCCTGTACGTGACTTCGTAAGGACAACTGCAAATATCAGCTAAAGAAAAATAATATTCTTCATGTAGTATACATGCTATAAATAGCTCCTTATATTCAACATCCCGATTAATTTTTGAAATATTTCTGAGAAGACTAGGTCTGCTTTCTGCAAAACCGCAACATGCAAATTACATTAAAATAATGTTAAACCATATATATATAAGCAAACCTTTCTAGGAAAATATCTGTGTATGAACATTTACTATGCATACACAGATATTGCGAAAACATAATATATACCTACAGACACAAAATTAAAGAAGACCACTTGGAAAGTTCCAGCACCATATTTCCAGGTAAATTATGCACCACTCACAGCCAGAAAGGCACGTGCCCGGGCACGGTGTTGAAACGTAACTACTTGATAATTAATTAATAGGTTATCGTTTGAATTTAGAAATATTATTCGAGCCAATAATTTCTGACAATTTTATATTAAGCTAACCCCAAGCTACTTGTGGCCTTGCACATTTTCGGGCTTGTATAAGGAAAGTACAGAAATTACACATTTAATTAGAACACGCGTAAACTTTGTAAACGTTGAACTAAGAGTGTTACGTAAACATTTCTGAATACTTTACAGTTATTTTTTGTTCTTTCTGTTTTTAATGCATGTATGTGTAAAAATAAGCAAATGTGTTGAATATTTAATTTTGTAATATTTTCACAGTTTCACTTGAATGTCGCACGAATAAAGTGATCAGGCTTATGGCAATGTTAATAGGACATATGGCGGAATTACACACACAATATGTGCATACAAGTATTTCTTAAGCACGGCTTTCCAAATTTCTCAGTTTACCGCGCACAGCCTCTACGCGTATTTCGCCGGTACGTTATTAAACTATGTAACGGTAAAGGCAGTCCGAACTTTTATTTAGAGTTAAATTTTAGTTGGAATCAAGAGTGCTTATTCACGTTCTCGCCGCCACTCATTTCGGATAGGCAGGGATACACGATCCACATATTCAACAGCTTAGCCGGAACTAAAACTCAAGACCCTTTGCATTGTACCCTGACGTGCAAACAATTACACTGAGTTCGGTGAACTGGGACTATATCCGAACACCAGAAACCAGGGGTGTAGGAGCGATTAACGTGACACCGATCATGGCAAGTAGCCAACCGTCCTGCCAACTCGCCGCAAGTGACGTGCGTGAAATGCGGGGTCAAGGCTCCGCCGTATAGGTGATCAGATTACATCCTAGACCTCCCATCCTGCAGGTAAAAACGACATGGTTTCCCAGAAGACTGCTCGAGGTCCCGGCGCACGACGCGCCTGCGAGATAAACTCGAGTTGTTAGTACGTGGCATAAAATCCCAGCGCACTGAAAGACGGGCAATAGAAACAGGTTTGAAACTTTCACCACCGCGGGAGCGAGATGGTTCCGACACGCGAGGTAGCCTACTGTGTGCCACCATACAATGTTCCGCACAATCTCCGGCAGAGGCTTTTACGATACTTGCTATCCGAGCTCGCTCTCTTTCTCTCGCTCGCTCTCTAATCTAAACTGCTTTCATAGTAAAAGGTTTCAAATTATTTGATCGGCAAACCAAATACAGTTTATCCCCTTCTTCCATACCTACTTGTCTTTTACCGAACAACACTGCACATTAATTAATATTTATAACTGCTTGACCATCACAAGCTGTGCAGGCAACATTAAATGTCATGTAAGCAAGTATATGCTCAGGCTCAAAAGTTCCCACACTTTTTATAGTAATATAATCAGCATATTTAGTCTGCAGAATTAGAGCTACTTCAAGAAACGATGTTCCAGTTAGCGATGCACCTTGCGTAAGACCAAAATCTGCCTGCATGCAAACAGGTGTGGAGGTTTCTATGTATTTAACCTGTCACGACAATTGCTGCTACACAAACGCGAGAATATTTGTTTCGATTTTACTTCAACCGTAAATGTTTTCGCGGTTTCTTAAATTACTGTTTACTATATTCTTGTTTTATGTACTTATCGCAGTTTCTAGAAACAAAAAATTACAGCACTCTTCAACACCACGATCCACCACCCCTCTTTCCGATTGACTAAATCTTCAAACTTGTAAGAAACATTCCACCGAAAACTGCATAAGATCAATTACAAAAACTTCCACGACAACGGCCAGCAGTCGGCTAAATCTTCCATAGAACAATCCATGCCAGCTTGCATGGAATCTTCCATCGTGGTACACAGCACGCAAGTCACGAACACAACACTTGCTAAGGTTATTTATTGTGCAAATGAATGTGCAACCAACCTGGAAGTGTAGCATGAATATTCAAACCTCGCATAATTTTAGGTACACTAAATCGAACGTAAAAGCTTCATTTCAAAAGTTCTGCTCGGATCACAAAAAATTGGACAAGCAAATATTTTGCATCTAAAATAAGAAATATCAAAGTTACAACTCTCATCTCTGCAATAATTCTGCCTGTAACAAACCCAGAAATGTAAAGGCTAATTTAAAATGAAAGAGCAAGGAATGCGTTTGGATTAGTAGGCTGACTATATTGAGCAGACAACCTGCTATCGGAAGAGAGGCATTTGGCCGCGGGTGACCCTGAACGCCCGCCAAGACGATCGTAACAATGAGATGGCACCTGTTCGGTATACTGTAGGTATATTCTTTTCGACACTTTCAAGTTCAGCAGGATAACTGTTTACCATTTTTCGTTTTTCTAACGTGAAACAATAAGAATGTAATTATACACAATATTATTACAGTTTATTAGGATACTCGTACCACGTACTTCATATTATGTAACATACTTCTAAACGTAACATATTGTACAAGTTTCACATTTGAACGCGGAGATACAGTTTGTGCAGTTAAGTATTTCGCGCAAAGAAACCCGCCCGGTAAATAATTCCGTGTATTGTGGCCGACGTGCACTGCTGAATCCTGCCTGGCATGCCGAGGCCACAATCGGCTGGCCTGCAAATCAAAGAAGGACCTTGCTGAACATGGTGCTTCGGTATCTGAACACTAACTCGTTTCGTAACCGTGATTTATTGACTCAAGTAGAGCGTGCAAGTAGCGCGATGATTTAAGGAGCCGGGCATCATTGAGATGGGTGCTAAAAGTAAAATTGGCGCCTGTTAAACGTATTCAGCCAATCTGTCGTAATGATTGGCTCGCTCACTTCACTGGGGCGCACGTGTTGGCGCTCAAAAAGAATGGCCCGGGCTGGACACGCATATCAGAGGCCAGTTTTCCGTTGCCTGCACTAATGCAAATGGAAAACTCGTGAGGTGTTATTCCCTTATTAAATAAATTATTGAGTGCACAAGGATACGAAACAACCGTGCGCCTATTACACCTTTGGTTGAAAATAAAGATGGAGACTGCACATTACGTTAAACTTCGCAAACCTCTTACTCTTAATTTGCGTGCTTAAATAGTTTAATGTGCGTTATATACGTAACGTAGCTCGGCCATGCTCAGAAAACGCATCGCGTGGACACACGCCTACACTGCGATACGTTCCAGGCTTACGTGCAGCTAATGCGCGAGATATGCCCGAACTAGAATGACGCGCAATGTGCATATAATATATTCGCGGTTTCTTCGCACTTTTTGAATAACATTTTTGAGAAATCACTATGTATGAAATGTTTGGTTGTTTCCTAAGCGTTTTATAATTGTGTTAATATAAAAGTATCTTATTTCTTTAGTTAAATTGAACTTTTACTTATATTGTCCATAAAACATAATATTTGATTAATAATTAATACGAATAAGTACATCGATAAAAAAAAGTGCATTGGTAATGCCTTGTATAGACTGTTCACGGTAAAGTGAGCACTTTTGGGCCTTCGTTACTTTTTCTTCCAGTCATTTTTTATCCTTTAACCACTTTTTAAAATAAATATAGCCATATAAATAATAAACATAGTGTGTAGATTCCACCGCTGTAGTTAACGTATAAGGCCGCAATAAAATATATTTATAGGCTATTATTCCAAATGAGAGGGCTTTCAAAAGTGCTCACTTTAACGTGAATAGTCTATAAGAAATAGTTCTTACGGTGCGTTGTCCTTTGGTGTAATTTTTTATACTTAATTAAGCTTTGTTTGCGTGAGGCGGAGGAATAGCCTGGAAGAACTTTAGCAGGGCTTCAGAAAAGTCTAAAGTAACCGTGAACAGCCTATAGATGCGTTCTTAACAAGTAAAGGAACTTGTTTGCGAATTTTGCTCGTTGCAGAAATAACTGAATACGACACGCCAGTGTCTGCGTGAAGCGTTCGGCGAACACTGGGGAATCAGCAAGTGGTTGCTAACGCAGTATAGTTAAGGGGGCAAGGATCCTGCGGTAGACCGCACACCTGAATACCCTGGCAAATGTTCGCCAAGTGTTCTCGCGATATTTCTTCGCAGCAAAAAAAATTCTGGCATGTTTCCATTTGGGAACCACCCAAATGGAATGCCACATTTGAGGGGGAGAGGGAGTTACCTAACACAAAGAAGCACTGCTGTTATTCAGATAAAAACTCAACACAGACACTAAGATAAAACTCACTGCAGCTGCTTTAATTACAAAAGAGAAAGTTTTTACGGCCCGATCGACAAGTAAACGCGAAGTTATAAATACCGTAATACATTTCTGCCTCTTCCGCAATGTTGCTTACATTAAGCAACATTTCTTTAATTTCAGCTACAAAGCTTCAGACTTCGTTAAAGAAGTTGTCATAAGACCTAATAAAACGCTAAGTAACTGTAAGTACATAGTTTTCTGTTTAGCCACACAGTTACGAAGTTTGCTTCTACTGCTACAAAAGCCGCAAAAAAAAATGTATATTATACAATATTCCTTTCATAAAAACGTCACGGAAGCAGATAAGTTTCCTTTCACCATTTTTTTCTTATCAAACTGTGATTATGTAACAGGAAGAAAACAACATGTACAAGTTTTCTTTACTTAATATGTTGCAATGAAAAAAAATACGACATCTGCAATTTTAAAAATATGCCTACCCCGGTTTTCGCATTTATTAAGAGTTGTGGTCAGGCGCTTAACTGAACGGCCTGCCTGAACACACCTTCACTTATTTATTCAGGACACTGGCCGTTATCGCTGAAATTAGTTATGAAATCGCAAACTACAGAAACCCCCTCCACCGGCCAGTAAACTGGGACAACGCAGCCGATATAGGACAGTGTAGTCCGTGGACGGTGTCTTTGTCGTCGGGCCATTGGAACGAGAAGATCACTGAAGATGTGGATGTCCGGCCGTCGGCTTGCGCCATCTTAATCAGCCTCCGGAATCATGAACAAGGTGGGGACTCTCCAATTAGACTTTACTAAGAACGTGGCTGGTTAAATCTTCATAATTTAATATTTCAGTATACTAGTGTAGCTCACACGTTCATATTCAATCATGATTATATTTAAATAATATTGTACAACCTTAATGTTAAATAAACCTCTTTTATATAGTGTTAATTACATAACTCCTATCAATAACTTGTTACGCCCCTATATCCGCGTTAAGGATAAATATCAACAAAATATCAAAATCATAACAGATACCACAAAATATACTCAAATTCCATTACTACGCAAAGTGTTAAGAGTAAAAAACGATCACTCAACTGTTCATCGGTAGGGGCCAAAGAGGATGGTCGCACTTTACATCGTACCTATTAGGGCTGTTCGATATTTTGATACATCGATAATTATCGATATGAAAAATAACATCGATCGATATGTAAATAAGTAACTAAAATTTTTGGGTAATATCGAAATCTTCGGTATTATCAAAGTTTCCAGTATTATCGAAATTCCCGATATCGAAATTTACAATATTATCAATACTATCGGCATTTGCCTTATCGTCATTCTTGATGATATCGACGTCAACGATATTATCGACATTATCGGCGGAATTAGCTATGTTATCGGCATCCTCTTCATTATAGACGTCCTCTATACCATCGGCATTAAGGATATTATTGACCTGATCAGATAAACAATGCCGATATTATCAATTTTATCTGCACCATCTAGATTACTATATATTTGGCTAACATTATCGATGACACTGGTGTTATGATTTAACAAATATTGTACAGTATGCATCAGGGGGGTGATGTTACAAACTTTCAGGGATGAAGGGCACCAGCATCAAAATGAGATACGGAACGAGAGAACCCCGGTCCGGAAACGCCCCCGTCGAACATTACAGCCAAAACAGTACTGAGATGACAATTACAGTGGAATACGACGGCTTACAAGACTAACTAATTTAATGTACTATGTACATGACCGGCAATCTATGAAGACCACAGTTCACACAGATGCACGTCTGCAAATAAACACAGATAGAAGTCTACCCACACTCGTACCTCAGGACCAACACATATTTGTGAAGGCATTCAGTGTTATAGGTGCCTGTCTCATCAGAACATATCAATGGACTTAAGTTCTTAGCTATGAAAAAGCAGCTGTGTGTTTTCCTATGATCTCGGTAATTTTTTCGTGACAGAAGTCATTGTAATGTTAGTCATTTTTATAGTATGTGCAATTATAAAATGCCAAGATATCTACAGTTTCAAAAATTGATTTTATTCTGAATAACTATGTAGTTTATTTGTCAGTTCAGGGAATAATGATCAGTCTACTCACACAAGCCACCTAAAATTCAGAACGTATGGCTTCTTAGCATATTAAACCAGTTCTGATGTGTAAAAATGAACATTAACCAATGTCAGAAAAATAATATTGTAAATTAATTTGTGGAAAGTCTTTGAAAACACACATTTTTGGTTGCATGTAATATCTCAACTGTTTTAACCAAGTATAAATAATTGTGTATAATAAGACAATATTCTAAACAATTAACAAACAAAGCATAAATGAAAATAATATATACACATATATTAAGTTTTCTAATAACACATTAAAAATTTATACAAATATTTTATGTATACGAGTTAAAACCACCAGAATCAGCATACATTCATCAAAAACCAATCAATACACTGCCAAGAAACTATGCAAGCAATGTATAAAAAAATCCGCATTCAGTTGAGATTCCCTGAATATGATTTGTTTTCTTAAGGAAAAAAATCACAAATGTTTATCCTGTCACTGACTTTAGCTTATACCAATGCTTTGCAGTCTGAAAATACGATGTGCGGTAGTGTTCATAAATGTAGAAATTTGGGTGAAATCGACCGAGTAGTTCTTAAGGTTTATTTTTCCGCCAGATTTTTTTCAGCTAAAATTTTCATGTGGCGTCGTTATCATATAAAAATGGTTGCCTAATAAATATGTGAATTTCTGAATACGATGCTGACGTCGTTTTGAAGTACCAATTTTGACACTTCTAATTTGTTCTTTGAAAGTTAGCGATTTTGACAAAAGTACACAGCATGGTCAAAAATATAAAAATCAGGCGATGTGATAACTTTTATTCGAGTCCTGGACGTCTACAATTATGTATGAGAGTAGCAAGTTTTGCTGTAAATCGGTGGATGGAATCGCAAGTTTTTAGGGGAGTGGTGTAACGTATACAGGCAAACGCCACAGACAAACATGTAACCAGGAAGAAGAGGCCTTACTTTTCCTCTGAAAGTAGGCTAAAAAAAAATTACATGGGTATTTTATAGAATTAGTGATTCATTTGTGTTTAGCCAAGGATGAGAACTTTAGGAAGTTAAAAATATTGTTTAATATTTGTTGAAAATAACTACAGTAATATTACATTCATTTTGAAAAATATCAAGATTTGCTGTGAAACTTAACTTATTATTACTCTTCACTGCATAATGCTATGTGATAAAATTAACTTACTAACTTCAGAAAATGTATATTAGCTCCAGTCTTATCACGCACACAGTTATAAAATGGCGGTTCTGCGTCAACTCGATGCTGGATGCGGAGCCAGGGAGCCACGGCCGCCATCTTGGATATATATATATAATATATATATACACGAGGCAAACAGATACCTTCCAAGGTAATACGAAAATATGTTTTGGTTCAAGCTGTCAACAGAATAGCAGAATAGTTACACATGATTCTTTCTCCAGTTATAAAAACAACGCTAAGCCGTTTCGAATGCTCACCTTTAGAAAACGGGGTACGTACTCGTTCATACAGAACACATCGTTAAATGACATTATGTTGAACAACATAAAGAAGAATTAAGGAAAAAGGTTTGAATACTTTGAAGTAAAGTGAGTTTTCATTTTCCTTTATTTAAAATCTTATGTTCATTCGGTATTCATTGAGATTATTAAATATTTTTAAACGTATTGAAATTCTTAATAAAATAGCTTACGACCTACTGCAGAAATGCATCACAAAACATTAGTTTAATACAAAACTACGCACAAACAAATGGCGGGTGTTGGTATTACAAATAACGAAAATAATTGTCATTAAATTCAATGGTTAAACCGAATTAAACGAAAATTTTACAGCATACTTCCACAGGAATACGTATCACTCTATGCAAGTTACGTGAAAATTCGTCCAGCCACAAGTTTTAAAACACATACCACTACTTTCGCTCAGGCCTAAGACTGCTTTGCTCAGGAAAAAAAAACTCACTTTTCGCTTATAAAATTTAAATGCCTACACTGACAAGGACGTTTATTTATCAGAATACTAAGAAGCCAAAACACAGGCGATTACAATTTATTCCATGAAACTCCAACAAATGTAATGCAGAATCAGACATTTTCCCCAAATTATTTGCCTTTAAGTTTAGTTGGGGTAGCTAGAACTTGCTGGTTAATATATCAGCTCATACAAATTAAACCGTTCGACCAAGCGTTGTTACACTTTTTACGTATTCTAACACTACAGGAATTTTTCACGCGCAGTATAAAAAACTTAATGGCATTGTTTCAAAACGAGTGGCATGCATGCCGAGGTATCAACTAGCAAATTGGCTTCTCGAGCATTACGTACGTACTAAAAACTACACTTACTAAAGCCCTCAGAATTGCAACACATCGCAAATATAACAACGCACTCGTCCCAAGTTTCTTCAAGTAATTCCAAACTATAAACATTTATACCTATTTAAATTGCATGAAGCAGCACATTTTCCAGCAGGCGTTTTATGACCGCGACGCAAAGCAGTTTTACGTTCGTCCACTATGCGAAATAATAGTTTGCGTTAGTTCTGATCACAACCGCTCAGTTTGCCAACACATAGTTTGCGTTAAGGATAAAAATGGTCGCAAACTTAACGCCGAAGAGAGAGTACCTCACAAATAATTTTGTTTCGCACGCAGCAAGATAAAATTGCGGATATTTTTCATGAGTTGACATAACCTAGTGAACTAAAAATAAAACTGTTGTAATTAAATAACTGAGCTTAGAAAGTATATTCTGTATGTTAAAAAAGTATTCACACTTTTCAAATTAGTTACAGAAAAAAAAATTATATTGGTTTTTTAAAATGAGTACGTAGCATGCACTGAAGAACAAAAAAAAAAAACTGGTACACCTGCCTAATATCGCGTAGTTTGCTGCCACCTAACTTTATTATTACGGTCATTGCTTACTGTAAAATATGTAAAATATGTGCAGTTACGGTAGTGATTTTTTTAGGCCTCATAAGTGCTCAATTTATCGTGAAGCACCACAGGGTAGCTAGTAACTTTAGTTATTTTACAAAAAAAAAAAACTTTTTATGCCGTTGCTCATTTATTCCCACGCCGGCTTGCTGGGGTGACCCAGTATCAAGATCCTATTCAAGGCGGCGAGCAAACCCTCCCAACCCATCCGACTTCAAATAAACTACAATTGGGATGACACGAGACCGTGGGCAACTAAAATATTCGCTGATCTCGGTCAATTCAACTCTCCTCATACATCAGTAGCAAGACAAAACACTGTGGTTTAAAAATGGTTGCCGGGATCGCACGAGGACTCCAAATTCTTAAGTGCATAGGTAGCCTGTCGACAACCTCCAACGAACTAACTTATGAAACCTCCAAATGTTTACAAATAGAATAAAGTCGACCTGAAAAAGTACCCAACGAATGCTACACTTAATGACACTTATGTCATAGTAAAAAGATACTTCAGCCCTTCGATGCTATTTTGATCACAACTCTAACGTAAATGTTTGTCAGAATACGCAGTTCAGATAGTAATATCCTGCAATAAAAAAAAATTACAAATTTATTGGCAGAGTATTAATATGCGCCACACAAAAAGACCTAAAAAAAACACAATACGTTTTCGATTCACCCCCCCTCCCCCCTCCTTACTTAACCATAAATTTTTGGAAGTCCCTATTACCCCTAAAAGCATATTAATGGATCAAAAATTAATCGACACCATCTAAATTCGTGTCGTCTTTTTCTGAAACAGTGAATGGTGGATGAAGGCAAATAAAAGTTTAGTATGGTTTCCACATTCCTAATAAAATAACGATAGGGGACGATAAAAACTAGCACACCAGACCACGATTCCTGAACAAGAAGATACTAATCTTGTAATGCAAACTTGTGGCAAACTAAGATCCTATGAAACAATGTGACTGCATTTTCTAGCTACTGCAATATGAAGTCTTGCTACATCCCTTGAACAAAAAAATAAACTTTCAATTATTAATATAACGCATGCGTAAAGTAATTTTTTAGTTGCATCGCATTTTGGTTTGTTAACACACCTATTATAATTTTAAGCAATAAAAAACCCGTCAACTGAATTTCCTTCTAGTATAATGTCAAGACAGGCAATACTAGAAATCAGACTTGAAAAGTATAAAAAAAAACCTTACACCGTGTGTTGGGATTCACACGAAAATTACTCACTACCTTGTTAAGTATCCATACTCGAACGTATAGGCTATTCACGGTAAAGTGAGCACTTTTGAAAGCCCTCTCATTAGGAATACTAGTCAGTTTAGCCTTAGACGTTAACTTCCGAGTGCAGTGGAATATACACAATGTGTTTATTACTTACATGGCAATTTTTATTTTAAAAGGTGGTTAATAAAAATGGCTGAAAAGAAAAAGGATCTAGGGCCTCGAAAGTGCTCACTTTACCGTGAACAGCATCTACACGACTTTACTAGTCAAACACTAAAGGCCAACTCACAAGAAAACTGAGGGTTTTGTGGTGGGGAAGTTAACCTAGTGTAGTGCTCGGTATCCAGTAATCCTTTGCAAAACCACGAAAATAATACGGCTTGTAAAATACAGCAACTTTAACTTGACAGTAGGTCGGCAAACGGCTACGGGATATCAACACAAGTTAAAAAATATATGCCACCACTGCTACTACACTTTACTCTAATTCGGCGCAAAATGCACCTGGTCTTGGGATCTAAGCCTGTACGGCCAGAAGTACAATAAACTCGAAAAACTATAACCTCGTGAACAAACACGTCAACAAATCTTCAAAAGACTTAGTATCCAAAAATCGAAAGTCCAATAAACTCGCCAAGCAGTCAAACAACACACACGCATAACGTCGCACCCTCGACGCCGAAGTGCAAAAATCCGAACCGCCACTGACGGCGGCTAAAGAAGAACAGAACTGCTACTACACAACACTAATAAACAACTTCATTTTTACTAAAGTACAACAGCTACCAACTCTCAAAGTAAAAACTTCAGATTCACCGCCATGCTGCTGAACAAATAATACACGAAAAGAAATATTTAACTTACCGGTGTTAAAACCATAAGTAGGTTAGGGTATACTTACTGATAGAACGCAAGTTGCAAGGTCCACGCCGGTGGAGAGAGAGCGCTACTAAACCCGTGTAGTGGATTTGGTGTAAAACATGAAGTCGATGACGCCGCCGGGTTCATTTGTCGTCTACTACCGTATCGTGCTGCTTATTGTCTTGTGTGTGGCTTTCCTTTGCGGGGTTATAAATATGTCGTACGTTTATTACAAACGATAAGTATCGTGATGTTTACACGCAATTTTAATTCATTCGCCGAGACTGATTCTGGGGATAAGTCAAGTTACAAGCTCCGTCTGCTACAAGCAATTTATGACTTCACTGTCATGGCGTCAATGACGAGCAAGATTCCGCTTTAACTTACCCCCTCCAACATGCACAATGTTAATGCAACACACGCGTAAAGACGGCAGTTTGAGTGTGCGAACATTGTAAAAGCAACTAATTATATTGATAACTTGCTAACAGTAACTTTACTTGAGCAAATGGGCTCAAGAAAGAATTTTGTATAATCGCACTCGAAACCATTTGTTTTTGTATATCGACGTCAATTAAAGGAAATCTTAAAACTGACAACACGTTAACGAAACGCAAGTTTAACTGCCTCCCCGTTTAACCCGCCGATTTTTTGTATCTAACCAAACCTAAGCTACCGTTTTTGCACGAACCGTAAAATTTCACAAACAAGCATTCACAGGAACCGCACAGATAAATGTGTGTCACCCATAAGCACACGTACACCTACAGTTATGTACAAACGTAATAATTTAGGCATTCCCAGTAATAGAAAAAAAAAGCACAGCAAAAAATTCGTTTATACTTCACTGCGTTCACACAATCAGTGTCGTAAACTGCATATTTCTAATTCGACTCGTACCAACAGTTCCAACTTTTTAAAACCCGAATTAAATAGCAAAAAGAACCGTAAAAAAACTGTATACTCAATTATATTCGAAATACGGAAACTTTTCCACACCTGGCGAAATACGCACTGTTCATCGCAAACACTATGCTACGAGAAAAAAAAAACACGTTATAGAAAACGCAACACTGTTGGTCGACTGTTACTGAAACTAATTACGCGGCATAACTTTTCCATAATTCCTAACGCAGCCATTCCCCATTAAAGTAAACAATCACCTTTTACGTCTTCCATAAAAGCATATACATAGCAAATATGGCCTACAGGAAGTGTAACTCCTAGCGTAATATCACAGCGATACAACACAATTTGGTACAGTATGGTACAAATGTTTCAAAACATGGTGGTAATTCAACGTACATTCGGGAGAACCTGGGTTAGATTTCCAGTCCGGGCATCCTTATTGCGTTTTCCAATGAGTTTCTTTATTTCGAAATTACTCCTAACGAATGCCGGGATAGTTGATTGATACAGGGCGTGGCTGATTTCTTCTATTTTACTGACTGTCCGCATATTTGGTTGTCACTAATGGCCACGCTGCTGAAATGTTAAACCAAATATAAAATTCCATTTTAAAACATATACTGCTGTATATTTTTTTATCTTCTGAAATTCGTTATCTTTTCCAGCCAAGTAAGTTCATCTGCAGCAATCGGAGTTAGGAATCTTTATTATAAAAATTATGAATGTTACTAAATGTTTAACCGTGGTGTTATGCTCCCCGTAATGTATATTTACTTAAGGCCCCAACTCCCCATGTCAAAGCTGCTTGCGTCAGCAAAACAAACTGAACACGTGAGTAACTCATCACATTTATTGCTGTCAGAAAAAACTTATTCAAAAGCGTGTCCAGATTTATCCCAGACGCCGGCAGGTAGGGATTAAATTTTTTCCTGCTTGCTGATCGTATAGGCAACGAACGAGAAATATAGTGTATTTAAAAATAATTTATGGTCTCCTTATAATATAAAATAGAACATTCGATCTTTTACACTTTGTACGAGAATTCCAACAGATTATGTTTAAAATAATGAAACTTAGTGCGTCTACTATTTGAACAAGCTTGATGGACTGAAAACTTTGATTTACTACTCCCTAATCAGTTACAGCTAGGAAAAATAATTCACCCCCGTCCATCACTCATTTTCAGATAAATGTCAGTTTTCCCATTTTTGATGTTTTATGTTCAAGAAAGACGTCTAGCAGCTCTTCTGCTCCACCCCCTTCTCAAATGACCACAGGCACAGCGCGATATTTTGGTTACGGAACGCCCAATAGTCCAGGTCCTTGCCCAAGATAGTAACACAAGAGTCCCAATATTTTTTCCTAATAACGTAATTTTAAAAATGCTTACTAATAAAACATTTTTACAAATGCATAATTGCAACTACAAGTGCGGAGGCACGTGGGTTGTTTATTCGATACGATTGCAAACACTTTTTGTTATCAGGGAACCAATGTAACTCATTACAGACGAAAGATAACCACAAAGGTGCCGTCACAAGACGTACTCACTTCGAGATACAAAGAAAAGATAATACGTTCGTAATCTCCCCTACGGGGGCCTTTGGAGCATCTAGACAGCGGCAATAGATACTAGTTGGTCTACGCAAGTTGCCACCCATCCCGCTCCCCGCAACGTATAGGCCATTCACGGTTACTTCCAACTTTTCTGAAGCCCTGCTGAAGTTCTACTACCAGGATACTCATCTGCCTCATGCAAACAAAGCTTAGAAAAATTACACAAGGGGTCAACGCACCACATTCGTGCGCACTCGGTGTAATACTATTTTACATAAGAACTATTTCTTATTAGGTATTACCAACGCACCTATTTTCTCTGTTTCTTTATTGATATTGGGTATAAATTAAATATTGTAATTTATGGATATAATATAAGTAAAAGTTCAATTTAACCAAAGATAGTGTACGGTTACGTTGGCACTAGTACAAAACGCTTGTGATGCAAGACATATTTAGGAAACAACCAAACATGTCATATTTGGGGCGTTTTTTCAAAGGTTTGATTGAAGAAACCGCGAATACGCTATACTGTAAAGACACCAGGGTGAACGCCGGCCCGGGCGGCCGTCTGATCGGGAGAGGCGCGCCAAGGACAAACTCCGCTGCTGATATCCTGCGCCACACACATTGGTGGCTACAGTTAACACACGGCTTGCGCCTTTACAATATACATTAATATATTTTTAATATTTTTGCCGAGGAACGCCAGGCGTCTGGGAGTCTTATGAATCATTTTAAGGCAAATTTTGACTATTAAATGTCTCCACGCATTAGAAATTTAGGTTGGTTCTAGGCGCAGTCATATTTTGAATACAAATATCATTGCAAAAGTTTTTCCATAAATGTTCAGATCACATGACGCTCTAGCCAGCTAGACATATCGCTTTGTTTTGTTACTCAGAGTGGGCGTATCGTTTAATTTGACACACATGCTTATTCCACAAACTTATTGCCACCATCGAACCGGAGGATCTACAGNAAGGAGCTACAGTGACTCACATTAATATTCGGACAATTGAAAATTTTTGCGAATAGATGTATAAAAACTGTGTTTATACATATTTTGTAACAAGAATAGTATCTTCCTAATTAGTAAAGTTCCACAACAAACTGTCCATAAAAAATCGCCATAGAGCGTTAAATCCATCACGCAATTCTTACAACACTGCATAAATACAGTCACTTTAATATTCGGACACAATGGCAACAATTGTGTACTTTTACTGAAACCACATGCCTAAACGACACGCCTAATACCTAGTAGTAAATCATTTTCGGTCAACAACCGCCTGTAAACGTTTTGGAAAACTTGCAACCAGCGTCTGGCTATAGTGGGAAGAAATGTCCCTTCATGCCGCCTGTAGTGTCTTCTTTAAATCGCCTTTGGACTTCATAGGCATGGTGCGCACTATGTCGTCCAGTCTCTATGGGATGCAAATCGGGACTCTGAGGAGGGGTTTCAAGTACTCTGGGGGCAATTACGAGACATTCCCTTACAACACGGGCTTTGTGCTCGAGATCATTGTCTTGGTAAAACTTAAAAACCTCTCTGATCCATTGTTTTTCAGCACTTTTGTGTAACGATCCTTTAAGAATGTTCAGATGAACTTCCTTCGTCATTATCCGATCGATAAATACCAGTTCATCAACTCCAGCAGAGGACATGCACCCCCATACCATCACATTCCCACCGCCATGCTTTACTGCAGGCTAAAGGTTGTGAATATCGAGCTCCGTATTTGCCAGGGCGTCGCCACACTACAACTCTCCCATAAAACCCGTACAGGTAGAACTTTAATTCGTCCGCGAATAACAATTCTTGCCACCAATTTGGTGGCTTGTGAAGATGCAAGTTTACAAATGCAAGCCTCTTTGAAAGGTTTTCTCCTAGCTCCCCTTCCACTGTACCCTTCTTTCCTCAACGCACGTCGTATAGTTTCAGTGTGAACCTGCTTACCTCTTTCTTCCCGAAGTTGTGCTGCTAGTTTCAGTGTACTTATTGCTGGGTTCTGCTTCACCTTGCGAATCACTTTACGTTTGTCGCGTGCAATCAATTTTTCAGGTTTACCTTACTGAACCACAGACTGAAGCCCGTCTTCTTTCTCAAATCGCCACACTATGTCGAACGCTGTACTTCTGTTTATATTAAGCAATCTGGAAATATCCCGGTAAGATCGTCCCTAGGCATGGTGAAATATCGCCAGCCTCCTTTGCTCAAAGGATGTATTAGACGTTTACGGCCCATCACTCTACTAATGCTCACAACTTTCAGGTACCTACTCCAACGGCTTTACCCACATTATAACAAAGCTCCAACAGCGGCAACGTGAATGAGTTGTACTATAATGTGTCCATTTCTTGCCACAAAACCGTATTTAAAGATCGCTGTCCGAATATTTAAGTGACTCTGTATGTATGCAGTCTCGTAAGTAATTAACGATTACGTGATGTATTTGACGTTCTATAGTGGCTTTATACGGACTACTGGTTATGAAACTTCACTAATTAGGAAGATTATATTTTTGTTACACAATATGTATAAATACTGTTTCTATATACATATCTATTTTTCAATAATTTCCAGGTGTCCGAATATTAATGTGAGTCACTGCACGTAATTGACCGTGGCATGGCAACATTTTAATCTGGAGCAGCATCATTGTGGGTTTATGTACCCTCCCCCACCCCTAGTGTTTAATCCAGACAAGTGCACAGGTATACTATCCTCCAAGAAGAGTACAGGTTTCTTATTTACGGATAAAGAACGTCTATATACAGAGTGTTACAGTAAAAGCGTGCCAAAATTAGACTGGGAATAGGAGCCGCGCCCCGGAACGTTTATAGATTCATGTGGTCCGCAAAACCAGCGAAAGGAGACATGGGCGCAAACATGTATATTACGAATACAGGTGTCCGTATTGGTTACGTAGATTATTGGCATTGCGTGTGTATACTGTTGACAGGTAGTACTGTACAGGAGCACTCCATTGACGGACAGATGTTAACGTATCAGTTTGTGGCTCACAAGAGTTGCTCAAAGTGACGGCCACCAACCGTAACGCAAGCATACAACGGCGTACGAGATTCTGCCCCATTCGTTCAAATATCCCATTGAGTTTTACGTCTGTCGTTGATATACGCACATACTGTGTTAATGTAGGGACGACAGAACCACAATGCAGACGATAGGTGAACCTCTCATACTACATGGATCGCCCTCACGTTTACGCCCACATCTCCTTTCGCTGGCCTCCTGGGCCACACGTTACCAATCTCAAAACGTTCCGTTATGCGGCCCCTATTCCCAGTTTAATTTCTGCACGCTTTTACTGAAATACACAGTGACTCGCAGTGACAGTGGTACACCAATCCGATGATATTTCATTGATGTAATACAAGTCTTTTGGATATGAACATTTACTGTATTGGTAAATAAATGTATTTACAATCATCATACAGCAGATACAAAAAGCAAATATCTTCACAAAAGAATATATAAATTTACGACAAGAAACTACACATTCTGAGGTCAAGATGTACACCACAATGAAAATGGTACAGTTTGTATATGTCCTGTCGTTGAAGGGCAGGTGAGGACAGTTAGTACCTAGTGTGACGACCACACTACTTTTTCATCTCCTTACGCCTACTTGCATTGGCAGAACCAACCTTTCACAACTAAAGGGCTCACTCTTATCCCATTCCGTTTGAAGGGCAATTGCGAGTCATTCCGGTTAGATATGGGACGTTTGCGGATGTTTTCTTTTAACACACTCCACAAATTTTCAACGACATTGATGTCTGGGAACTGTGGAGGGATATCAAGTACATGGGGGCAATTATAAAGTACCCACATGCGTATCTTATGGGCCTTATGTTTCGGGTCGTCGTCCTGCTAGAACGTGAAACAATCTCGCAAGCCTAATTTCTCTGCGCTCGGTGTCCGTTCTTTCCTCAATATGTCCAAATACACATCTTGATCCCTAGTACTATCTATGAAATTGAGTTTCATCACACCCGAAGCCGCCATAGATCCCCATACCATCAGGGACCCATCCCCGTGTTTCACCGTCGGCCGAAGATTTCTTTCTGCAAGATCTGTGTTTGGCTTACGCCAGATACTGACCTTCTCATCACATGCAAACACATTGAATTTACTTTCATCCGTAAATCTTACTGTTTTCCAGTAGTCAAAAGATTTATCAGTGTGATCTGTGGCAAACTGGAACCTGAGACGTTTGTTCTTCTTGCTGATGGTGGTTTATTGCGCGCTACTCGACCATTGAAATCCTCTCTACGAAGGAATCTCCTCGCGGTTTCTGGGCAGGTTTTTTTCCCCTCCTAAGACGTCTTCTGCTTCATTGGCAAGTTTTAGTGCACTTAACACGTCACTTATTTGACGTCGAATCCATCGTTCGTATGATGCAGTGAACATTTTTCTGGAACTACGCTTATCTTTGTTCTCTATTCTACTGTACTGACGAAAGCGACGAACAATATTTTGCACAGTAGACTTATTGCGATTCACAATTTTGCCGATCTCGCTGAGAATGACCCCTTTGGTAAAGCAAAATTACCAGCTTTCTCACCGTCACAGACGTCTGGCCTCTTTCACGTTCCATGTTGATCTACGAAAGCTTACTTGAATATAATGCTCGTCTTCAAGCACTGAAAGAAGATACGCGTGGTTCAGAATACGTGAGCCCGACATGGCACATCTGGTAGTCCAATTGGGCGCATGTATTGGTCAGTGTACCACTTTACTGTGGCGTTAAATCTGCAGTTGTTTAAGTGTTTTCCATTTTATGCACTGTGAGTCATTGTAGCTGCATTGGTGGATGGCTACCTGAAAACAGTGGGCATCGATATAATTTGTTTGGTATTACCTCTCTGCACCCCAGGTCGTGCTTTTGATGGGTTAGCGGCGGTGTCATACTGATTAAATTTGTAAATAACGGCATGTTCTGTACATAATATAGGTCTACTATGATACTTTGACGCCCCACAGCGGCCAAACCATGCCATTTCCAGACACGAGTTCCTTCTCGTAATTTTTAATTCGTTGTCCTGTATCACATACTGCGTGTTGTCGGTGTTTAACATTCCATATACAACACCCAACCGAACTAATCTTGAAATCGATATTTGATATGCCGTAATGAATAATTACAATAAGACACTGTCGATATGCAATTCCTTACAAAAGCAAATTGTCGCAAAGATTGCGGGATATTTATAACAGAATTATAGTTTACGCCGACACTTTAGAAAGCTCGGTTTAGTTTCTTCTGTCTGCCACTGCGTATATTTATTTCCAACACACAATCAGTTCCATGAAGAATTGAGTTGTGCCAAGTAATATGCATGGATCGACATTTTGACAGTGTGTTAACAAAAAATATTTTGTTGTCTTCATTATAAAATGCAAAAGAAAAAATTATTTCGCCATCTATTTATACATTTTTATTAAATAAATCGTTCAAACACAGAAAAATGGCTAATTTTTTTTTAATTCTCTAAGAATCTTTAAATTGCGTTTAGGGTCAGGTAGATGTTGATATAAACGAGAATTTCACTGGTTACGGCTGATTTACGAAAACTGACTAAAGACAAAGTACACTGATTCCGTTTTCTGCCCATGAGCTCAACAATGGTTCACGATCTGCCGATAGCTGAAAAAAAAAAAAATCAAATAGTGATGTGATTTACACTTACTTGATTTTCCCAACAGATCCTGTCCAAGCTTTGAAGTACATTTAAGTACAAATTGTGCCCCTCCAGCTTTACAATAGGGTTGGCGTCACCTAGGGTATTATAGGAGTCGTCTACGTCAACATGGCGCCTAGCGCTAAGCGGCGCGTTTACAAAAGGCGGCGTCTTGAAACTCAAAAATCAACATTTTACACGCCTACGCCCTCTTCTTACACATGGCGCGGCGATCCTATCCCTAGACTCACTTCTGGGACCAACTATATAACCCTGTCTTAGGTTGGCGCCGGCGATTAAAATTGATTAATCCGGCGATAATTAGTGACGCGGCCATCGTAATTAAAAGTCCCACCAGCAGTCACATCCGACAACAACACAAAACGAATACCAAAACCACAAAACTACTTCCGGAAAAAACTGAAAATCCTACAAACGAAAAACACAAAAAAACTAACCTCAATTTACAAAAAAATTAAAAACAAATTATTACAAATGAAAAATAAATTACAACACAAAAATTTCTTTAAAAAAAATTATAAAAAAAATTTAATACTACAATAATTACTGATGCGTGGATCGCAATAACCATCTAATTTTACGTTAAGTTAAAATTAAAAAACTATAAGGGGCGATCAAAAACTAATCATTTAAGTATATATATATATATACACACACGTTAAGAGAAAATTGAAAACAAAATATTAAGTCAATATTTACTGAAAACAAAAACTTTAAGGAAACCCATCTAAAATACTTATTATACCGATTTCCAAGGTCGCGAGCAGTGCGCGCTCTGACAGGCATAAAAGGGACGCTTTGTAAACATTCCTTTCTGAAAAACCGCCGCGTCTCCGGTTGCAACTGATCTCGCGCGCGCTTTCATATATCATCTAACTACTCTGACCACTTCCACTCGCTCGCGCGGGAAAAAGCAGCGAGACAATAACAGTACGTACAAGTAGATCATAAGCAGGGCTTTCAAAAGTGCTCAGTTTACCGTGAACAGCCTATATATACCCTATGTTCCCAGTGAACTGTCTTGTGTGTGTCTGTATACTGTAATATGAGTTCCCTCGCACCATTCTAAAAATTAAATTCAACCGGGACTTGATACTTTAAAAATTCTTGACTAACACGTCGGAATTCTGTCCGCATTCCCACACTGATCGTGGCCTTAATAAAAAAAAATTGATTTTCTTGGTCTTGAAATAAATTACCTGACATTGATGTAGATGGCCTTCAGCTTAAAATTATCTGGCGTTGACCTTGGGTGCTTGCTCTTGTGACGCTCAATGATAGCCGCAGGTCAGTTGTAAACAAATCGTTTCTCGGAGACAAAACAGCACAAAATGAAGACAAGCTACATTATAGTGCAGCACATGTGCTGTATCGACGAAGCGTGGGGACAAAACACAACTCTTTCCACACTAATCAATTGACACTCGCGGTGCTCCAGAGGTCAAAATATACACATAATTGATATGTCGTCGCGTAAACACAATTAAAATAGTGCACTATAGACTGTATACAATTACTTGCTCTCGTGGCTATAGCTTTGTCTAAACCTCCATAAAACCATCACTCTTACTTTAGACTTTACTCACATCAGAAAATCAATATACTAGATAAATAAACTTATACCGCTACTTCAGATTTCTTGTGGGGCTTGAGCTGCGTGATGTTATATCGGCCTACTGGTTGATGGTCCATCGTAGATAAACTAAAGCAATTTTCCTTGACAACTTCAGACACTTTAAAAGGTCCGTCGAACAGCAGAAATAGCTTACTTGTAACTTGGTCCCACAAATAACTTACACGACTTGTACATCGAAATACTAACTCGCCAATTTGAAATTTATTACTTTTAGACAACTTCTGATATCTCTTCCTTGACTCAACCGAACTGTATTGGCGTTTCTTCACTAGGGCTAACAGGTCTTCACTAGTGATGGATGGCGTCTTGTCAAGTTGCGTGGCACTAATCAGTGTAGGTAGATACTAGGTTGCTACTGTCTCCAACCGCTCGCTCAATAGCACTTTGTAAGTGGTAAAGCCAGTACTTAAGTGCACAGTATGATTCATGATGAATTCGGCCAGTGGAATTTTGACACGCCAAGACTGCTGCGAATTATGGCAGTAGGCGCGTATAACAGTGTCCAAAACTTTCATTTTCCTTTGTACTGGATTTGACTGAGGGTGGCATACAGATAAAGTGGTAGGCAAAAAAATCTAACTTCTTCAGTCCCTCCTGCCAGACATGGCCTGTGAACTGACTGCCATTGTCCGAAAGAATGGAGCGAGATTTCCCAACTTCCCCAATGAACAGTTTGACTTTAGCTAACAAAATAGCAGCTCTTGCATGTACAATAGAATAAAACTTAGCAAACTTGGAAAATAAATCGGACCTTACCAAAACTAATTGCACACCTGCCTTAGACTTGGACAATGGTTCAAAAATGTTTACTGACAATGTCAAGCGGAGCCTTGGGAATGATGGCTTGGAAGTTCCCTTGCAAGTTCTCCTGAGCAGAAAGAATCGACATCCTTTACTTGCTGTTGCATGTTTGGCCAATACATTTGTCTCCTCATAGACTCATATTGCTTACTAGCTCGAAGGTGGCCAAAATATGAGTGCATTTCTTGTACAACAGCTAAACAAATGGCTTGTGGGATAACTGGCTTCCAATAACTATCGAACTCTCTCCCATTAGAATTGTGATAGAACAAAACGTTGCCAGATGACACACAAATATTATTGTGAAGCTTATAATCTTGAGGTAACTGTGATAGCTTGCTCAATATACTGCTGCAAAAATCGTCTTGATGTTGTTGCAAGCTCAAGTTTTCCAAAAGTTGCTGTAACTTATTATTTGGGCTCCCATTTACTATAGCATAGCTTGCTACTATAAACTCTTTACGACCCTTCTTAGCTGGTATAGGCTCGTTCAAATTTTCAGGAATACGACTCCGGTAGTCTGCTGCAATATTCTCTGATTCCTTGATGTACTGGATTTCTATATAATATTCTTGTAATAAGAGACACCGCCTGACTAACCGGTTACCAAAGGTTTTTCCCGACTTGAGGCATGCCAGTGCTTGGTGGTCTCTCAAAAGTTTTATCTTCTCGCCTAATAAACAATCTCTGAATTTGGTAAGCGACCAAATAATTATCAATGCTTCTTTCTCAGTAACTGTGTCATTTTTCTCTGCTGAATTCATGGTTCGACTGACCATGGCGACTGTTTTCTCCACTCCTGGTTCATCAGTTTGGGCTAACTTGCACCCAAGTGCATAATCAAAGACATCTGTGTAGAGTAAGAAATATTTCCCTTGCACCGGATGATAAATCACATGCACTTGCAAAAATATTGCCTTTAACTGCTCGAAGGCTGCCTGTGTGAAATCTGTCCATTCTCATTTCTGATCTTTCTTGAGTAGTGCAAACAGAGGTAATGCTACCCGAGCAATCTGATCTGAGTAATTCCTGTAGAAGCCTAGTCTACCACTCCTAAGAATGCCCTCAACTGTTTGATATTCCTGGGTGGCGGAAACAGCACAATAGCTTCTAGCTTGCCCGGTGCTGTTCGAATACCTTCTGGGGGTAAGGACATGGTCTAGGAATGGCAAATCATTCCTACAAAACTGAGATTTGCATATTTCCACGGTCATCGCAGCTTCATTCAATTTGTTAATCACTACACTTATATGCTGTAGATGGTCCTCGAAGATTGCAGAGGTGATCAAAATGTCATCCACATATGCTCTTGCGAAAATATTGCATTCTTCTCCCAGGATGATATCGAAACGAGTGAACTCAGCAACAGCATTGCAGAGGCCGAAAGGTAATCCATGGAATACATACTGGGAATTTCGAAATAGAAAAGCAATATTGCTGAGATGATGTTTCCAAAGAAATCTAACACCTTGATACAACTGCAGAATTTCACTTGTCCGAATAGGCCCCTCTCTATCATTTACAGTAATTTTGTTGATGCTCCGAGCGTCCAAACAGTCTGACTGTACCATCCTCCTTAGGTACACAAACCATAGGAGACGAAAATGGACTGACTTCCCTCTTGATTACCTTCCAATCAATCATCAACTGCAAATATTCCTGAGCAGCAGGCAAATACTTTACAATTACATGATATGACAGCATGAAAAGGTTCTCCTTCAATAACCTTAATCTTAGCTTGGTACAATTTATTCAGACCGGGCACATCAGAAAATGCAACTTAATTACTAATTAGCATACTATAGAGCTGTCTCTGTTACAAATCGGACAATGAACTAACTGCAGCTACAGCTTGGGTAATTTTCTTATTTAAAGCAAGTGGAACTTTACTTACTGGATTAGGTGCCAAGTGTAAGAACGAATATTTTTCTACAAAGATCCAACAAAATTGTCAGTGAATTGCCACCTGTCGGGCAAAATTGCTTTCTGACAAGTATCTTTAGGTGTGATCAACCACCCTCCGAAATGTAAACCGATAACATATTATATCAAAAAGTCAGTTCCTAGGATAAGGGCTTTAGCTAAATTCTTAATCAGTACTGCTGCTGTTTTAGACCTACCTATTCCCTCAATGTTAATCACAGTCTAGTGGTTTACAATAGGACTAGCTCGTGAAGTAACCCCTACGATTTTGATTCGGGGCACTGGCAAATAATGTAACTTTATTCCACTGTTCTCAATTTCAACAACCAAATTTTCATTGATACAGATAATTTCTGTCCCAATGTCTAGTAGTGCTGGAGTTTCGACACCACAAACTCTCACAATTAATTCCGGGCAAAGCGCGGAACTAGACCCTACGTAAGGTTCATCGACTTCTTGTAGCAGAAACTCTCGGTCTGAGTCATGTAAATTCTGGTGCAATCAGCATCATCTACTAGTACTGTTGGGGCAGTGGAGTAAACGGTGGTGCTCGAGGGTCAAGTGGCTCTTGTCTCTGAAAGTAAACTTCCTGAAATTGATTGTGCATGATATTACCCAGAGCTGGACCTTGTACTTGCTGACCCAGGTTCATAGCTTGCATGGCTGGCTGCTTACAGGTCCTTATTACTGGAGGCATGTCGGTTACTATGGTTCTGGGTATTCTTATTAGGAGGTGGGCCAGACTGGTCGTTGGGAGATTGGCTGTCTTTACCTGAACACTCTCTTCCTCTTTGGTTGCTGCCCCTGCGCCAATAGCCAGGGTGAAACCTGCCATTACCGTTTCCTTGAGGTCCTCCATTCCACCTTCTCCTGTAGAAATCATTACTCTATCCTCCTCTGAGTGAATGATAGTGTGGTTGTTCGTACTGCCGATAACCATGTGTGTACTCTCATGTTAGGGTCACTGGGGGCATGTTCCTGGCCTCTTCCCTGTGGGTTGCTTCCATACTGCCTGCCTTTTGGTGAACTGTATAGAGGTGGGGTGGCATTGGTTTTCTGTCTGCCAAAGTCTCTGGTAAATTAACTACGAGCTTGCCTCTCCAAACTGTCAACTCATACTAGATGATGCCTGAACTCTGAAATGTCCCTGTAAAATGCCTTTCTAGGTTCCCTTATACGGCTTTGAAATTTTGGGCTCCAAAAGTGATGCAAAAACAATGTTTTAAATTCTTGGAAATTCGTCACTGTCTTTGGTTTTCTCCCACCATAAAATATGCTGTGGAAGTGAGGCTAAGGTTCATACACCTCAGAATGATCCCATCAGTTAGAACGAATAATAGAGAGTAGTACTCCATTTTGTTTAAATAATTGACAGGATTTTCGCTTTGTTTTCCTGCATATGTATGGCGGTCTTCTGAACACTGTTTTGCAGGATGGTGGAAAAGTGCTGTGGTAGGATTTGTGAGCAAATTCAGATTGTACTACAAATGAAACTGAATGTTCTGTAGTCATGGCTGGGCTGTGTTCTGCACTGGTGAGGGGTATGGTTGTCTTGCCTCTTACTTCTTGTAGAGTAGTCTGAAGTCTCTGATCTGCTGAATCCAGCCTAGCAGACAGAGCCTTAATATGGTCATTGTGAACCTTGGCAGACTGGTTAGTTCGGTCATTGGTGTGTCTGCTGAACTGTTAAAGTTCTTCCTGCAAATGCCCCTCCATGTCCTTAACTACTTCACTATTAAAAACTAGGTTGTTACTGGAATTTCTCTCAGTGGTTTCTATCCTGTTCTCAAGTATGGAGTATTGTACTATAATTTCTTTCTTGGTAAATTCAACTGCTTTGTTTGTATCACTTAAGTTTGCATGTTTCAGATAGTGAGATATGTACTTTGAAACTTGCGTTCTGTGTCCACCCTTAATTTTGTGATCTGAAAATACAAGGTATTGCTAAGGGTTTCCGTGTGGTCATTTACTTCTCCCCTTGACTATTTCATGTCTGTAGCCTGCTGAACTAGCTTAGTTTCAATAGTGCCCAGTCTCTCATGGTGCTGGGTTAAAGTTGGGCTTAGTTCTCCTATTTGCTGGGTCAGAGTATCCCCCTGTTTAGTTCTGCTTTCATACTCTCACTTTGTTGTTTAGTTTCCTCCCTGTTTCGTTTCAATTCAGCTTCCAACCTCGAGAATACAGAACAGGAGCCTGAGCGACAGATATAACATCACTTTGATTTAAAACACTTTCGTGAATAGCAAATGTCTTCCAGCATATAACATCTCTCACATCAATCTGACTTAGGTAGTTAACACCTGTAACAGGAGAATTGTGAGCATGACGATAGAAGCAAATCTCCAAAATGCCAGATCCAGGATTAGCAGTCATACCATGTAAAGCAAATCTGTACATGAAGTTCAGAAGAACATAACTCTCATGAGCTTGAGAAAGTTGTTTGACGAATACATTGTCATCCTTTGCAACATCAGTCTCATACTCTCATTCTGTGTGTATTTTCTCATTCATTTGTTTTACGATTTCCATTAACTTAGCCAGTGTTGGGTCTGAAGAGTGTGCTGTTTGATCTGGGTTAGTAGTATCCTGCTGAGTATGTATACTAGGGGTAGATGTAGCTGTGTGCTGGTACTCTCTTGCACCTCCTGGTGTGTCGAGTGAACTCCACCTACATTGTCGTACCTGGGGGTTCCATTCGTACTTACCATATCAGTCAATTAAGGTACCTCCTCTACGTTAGAGTGTGTCTCGTCACTTTCTAGGACTGTGCTGCGTAGAAAATAACTTTCTCTTTGGTTTGATTCCATGTTTTGAGTTTGATTACCAACAAGAAAATTAGTATGATATTGTTCGACATGTTGGTTAGCTTAGGCCAACACATTCTGCACCACTTTTTATACGTAATATGTGGTTGGTTGCTTGTAATAGTTATTAATGTGTTAGAAATATGTTGGAATTTTGCTTTGGTTAAATTCTCATTTTATTACACAATTCAATGTTAAGTTATTACTAGTCAGGGTAATTGTGGTAACACTTTCATCTAGTGTAATGACATGAATGCATACCAATGAACACTCCTTGAAATAAAGTTTCGCACAAGAGAAATACAGGATCACTCAGGAAATAACTTACATTTTCTACTGAACGACTGGGAATAAAAGATGTGATATTGGGTTTCATTCCGATTGTATTATGTATGAATGGGCAAAATGAACTCCGAAAAGGTGTGAAAAGAAAATTTTAAATGGCTGACTTTATTAAAATTTAGAAAAATTCTCTAATGTCCGGTTTAATCTTTGTCTGGTGTCTGATTACTTCGAATGAACCACCATCTTTACAGTGTGTAATTAGGGGAATGAAAAATTTAAAATTAAAAGGAAAAACTATACTGCTACTTTAAAATATGGCGAAAACTGCCAAAATTAAAATGTTGGTATTCCCAATAGTTAATTCTCTTCATGTCTCATGTTTCTACACATCCCATCTGCATGAAAAGAATGTTCACTGACACATGAAATAATTACGAAAGTCACTCAAAAGCAAATTGAAAGTAAATTTTACAACTTCCAAAATTTAAAAAAAAATCAGTTCCAGTAGTCTTTTAGAGTAATTAACCTTAATTAATGTGCTCCGGCACTTGCGTCAGTCTGTAAAGCTGTGGACTACTGAATTACATTATACTCATTATAAAATTTCGCCATCGCACCTTCTATGCAAAATCATAAATAAATATACTTTGTCTAAGCTTTGAAGAACATAAGTACAAATTGTGCCCCTCCAGCTTTACAATAGGGTTGGCGTCACTCGGGTATTATCGGAGTCATCAGCGTCAACATGGCGCCTGGCGCTAAGCGGCGCCTCTACAAAAGGCAGCGTCTTGAAACTCAAAAATCAACATTTCACTCGCCAACGCCCTCCTCTTACACATGGCGCGGCGATCCTATCCCTAGACTCACTTCTGGGACCAACTACATTAACTTGTCTTAAGTTGGCGCCCTACACTAAACGAATACCAAAACACCGAAACTACTTCAGTAAAAAACGGGGGAAGAAACTGAAAATCCTAGTAACTAAAAACAAAAAAAAACTTACCTTAATTAACAAAACATTGAAGAAAAAAATTATTACACATGAAAAATAAATTAAAATAAATTACAACAAAAAAATGTCTTTAAAAAATCAAAATTAAAAAAAAATTTACCACAATAATAACTGCAAACTCTAACCCTATAAAATGGATGTGTGGATCGCAATTACCCGCAAGTTTTACGTTAAGTTAAAATAAAAAACGTACAAAGGGCGATCTAAAACAAATTATTTAAATATGTATACATTAAGAGAAAATTGAAAAAAAAAAAAAAATATTAAGTTCATATTTACTGTAAACAATAGCTTTAAGGAAAACCATCTAATAGTTTGTAAGGTCGGGAGCGGCACGAGCCCTGATAGGCATAACAGGCACGCTTTGTAAACATTCCTTCCTGAAAAGCCGGTGCGTCTCTGGTTGCAACTGATATCGCGCGCGCGTTCATATATCATCTAACTAAACTACTCGGGCCTTCACTTTCACTCGCATCGCGCGGGACAAAGTAGCGAGAGCATAACAGTACGTACGAGTAGATCACAAGCAGGGCTTTTAAAAGTGCTCAGTTTACCGTGAACAACCTATACAGAAGTATTAAACAACTAGTAAATTATACATTTTTTTATAATCAAACATTTGCAATAATATCTCTGAAACTGAAATTATGAAACGAAAACGCATAATTTTTGCATAATAGGTGAAGCCGAGCCTTAACTCAGCATTTTCGAAAGCCCAGCGTAGGATCTACTTTTCTTCTAATTTTAAATAATTCCACCACGTCCCAATTTAACATTGTCGTGGACCGACTCGCTTTATTCATGCGTTATCCCAGTAAAAGCGTAGAATTTTTTGGAAAGTAAATGTGTTGATAACACGCAAATTAGTGCTCTTGCGTGTATAAACAAGGAAAACTGACTTCAGTAGTCGACTTAAGTAGCGTATTTGTAAACATTACACTCGCAGTGCAACGTCGTTTCTTAGAACTACTTGTATTAATTTGCCGCCAACGTAAATGTTTTGCAGCATATGTATAGGTATGGGCAGTGATTTTTTTCAAAGGTTAGTTTCAAAAAGTGCTCACCGTGAACAATCTTTAAACTTATGATTTCAAGTCAGTCAATGTTGGGAGCTTGGGAACCGTTACTGGCTACGGCTGACTGCGCACTCTACTCTAAATTCCACATACTGCCTTGCCACTGCCTCCTGTTCGGCGAGAATGTCGTCATACTGACGTCACAATTGGGGTTCACTCAAACAACGTGTTGTGGAAAACATAGTTTGGTGTATGCCATGCATGTCCGGACCGATCCGTCTCCAGGCGATACTCCTCGCCCGGATATATAGATCAAAGAGGCCGACTTAGCGAGAGAGAGGAGGGACGGACTGTGGAAACAGTTGCCCGCGGAGGCTGGGCATTCCCGCAACGGTCTTTTGGACAATAATGGTTCGCAACAATAGTTTCTGGACCTGGGGCCCTATTCTCTAACTTGAGCTTGGTTAAAGGCACCCAACGTGATTGTCTTTATGATAGAGGGCCACAATGATAATTACTCATAAGCTTCATTGCGTGGTATTCTGTAAGCCATATCTTTATTGATATATTTGTGCCGAGATGTACGTTTGCCAACGCAGCGGGCTGTGTTCTGAAATCAACTATCTCCTTATTGAATTATATTTTCCCCCCGTTATTTCAGTCTCTCTTGAGTCACAAATTTTGTTGTTATAAAGAATTTAAAACTATAAATACAATTTATTTCTTAATACATTTTCGAAAAATAAATTTACTTATTTCTATGGATACAAGATTTTAGATGGTACTAATTCATTTTGAGCATCGCGAGATAGCAGCACTAGGCCGTGACCGAATCCGTTAACTTCGTCGTTACGTTAAAGCGAGAGTATCATTAGCGAATTATAAAAATATACATACTCCTTGAATGCATTCCAGGCACAGTTTATCTGTGCGGAAATATAACAGAATATAACATTTCTCATTTTTGGGGCATTTTAAAACTTTTTTTGTGGGACGTGTTAGTTACTATTAACCTCAATACGTCTGCATTTTCGTTCCACTTTTGTTCATAAAGACACCTTGCTGGCCTGTCTTTATACTATACAGACAGTTACGGGGCATTCCAAAGACCATTAAGGAGACATATTGAGTTACAGAATAAAATTTCACCTCATAAAAATAGCTAACCGGTAAATAGCTTTATATGACGACAGTAAAAAGTTACAGTCTTGGGCCCTCGAGCACGTGACGTCAGCGTGCTCGCACAAACACGCGCCAGTGGAAAGGCCGCCTCGGCGTTACGAGGCTCGCGCAACCCTAGTTGCCGCACCTCGACGGGGCACAGCCTAGAACAGGGGTACTCAAACTGCGGTCCGCGCTCGCCGGCTTCAGTAGATACAAGTTAACAAATTCTTATTTTAAGAGTGTCTGTTACAAAAATAAAAAAGCAATACATACATAATACGAATTTACTAAAAGTTAAAGTCACTGATGAAACTAGACTATATTTTTTATTATTTTATCAGTCAGGCGACTTATGTACATATTTTTGATGTACGTACTACCTCCGCCCGCCATCACCGTATCGAACGAATAAACAAACGTCTTGCAAGACGATACACGACACACTGAATTTTAAATGTTATTGAATTACCTACCTACTTTTAGTTCACAAATATTATTATGTCAAATGCGTAAGTGCGGCCCGCGGCGGTCGTAGTTTTTCTTAATATGGCCCCCTAAAAATAAGGTTGAGTACCACTGGCCTAGAACGTTCCGGGAGGTGTGCGGGAAGTTTTAAATGAAAAGATTCGACTTCCGTCCCCGTGCAGGGTCGTCCCGGCGAGGTCGGCCTGCCTGTGGAAAGACTGGGGGCGTGCGCCGACTGGCAAGCGGCGCCCCTCGGCCTTCGCCGCCGGAGGTGACGTGTTTCGCAGTCCCCCCTCAACAATGCGAATTCCGAGGCGTTACCGACTTCCTGACAGCGCAAACTTGGTCTTCGGCCGCTTTCCCGCGGCGACCTCTACCGCGAACTCCTTCCTCTCGCCAACTGGTTCCAGATCAATAGATCTCCGCTAATTAGCTCCTGCAGCTTGGAACAGTTTCCATAGTCGACATGTTTTACATTTTTCACCCAAACCACGGCAAAGAAAATTTTACGTCATTAAGGAGCCCGCCTACAGGTAATTACGAAATTATTACGGCAATTTCCATTTAATACTGTATTGCCATATGTTCATGTACATTTTGTACGAAAAAAATAGTAACCGGTGCATACTCGTATACGCTAACAGTCATGATAAAGAAATTACTTCACAGTTCCTCTAATAATTATCATCTGAAAATAAATAATAATTATCCTCCAACAAAATTATTCGGACACTTACCAAAAGAAATAAAGTTCACTAAAATATGTATACTGTGTACTACTAGTATACTGTACTTTTTTTTTCTGCTGAAGATTTTGTTTCATTCTCCGAGAAGTCTCTTTTTCAGTTCTTCGTTGGATTTTGGAAGTCTAGATTGAACATGCTCTAGGTCTGCAATCCCAAGTCTTTCTCCACTTTTTTTGTAAATTTTGGTGGAAAAGATTTAAGCAGCCTTCCTTTTTAAACATGTCCTCAATGAACATTTTCGCCTACACCAGAAGCTGACATTCAGCCCCATACAATTATATGTCCACCGCCGTGTTTACTTCCCCCCTCAAATTATTCGTTGTGAGTTCTTGGTTAGGTTCTCTCCAGACTATCTGCCTAAAATCTGGAACATGCACGTTAAAGTTAAATTTGCTCTCATCTGGAAAAAAAAATTCCCGAAAAGGTTTTTTATCTTGATACCCCTTTGCGAACTTTAATCGGTTATATCAGTTTCTGTCGCAAATGTATGGCATTTTTTTTTCAGAGTCCTCCCAATTGTTTCGGTTTGGACTATCTTGCCAGTGGCTGACTGAACTCACTAGCCAATCTTAGGAGCACTATCCTAAGATTCCTTTTTATTTGTCTCATAATCATTTATTCTTCTCTGTCTACGACGACTTTGGGACGGCCAGTGTGTTGCTTCAGCTCTATCCTGTCTTCATTATTATGTTTATGGATAATATCGGCCTTTGTGCTTCTCTTCATTAGCAGCCATTCGGCAATGTTTCTTTAACTTTTTGCCTTTCTTTGATTAAATGTCGTCTCCTTTCCATTCCAGCTCATACTGTTGTTTCAACGACAACACAGTCAATACTAAACTCTTTGACGTGGCTAGGACTCAGTAGTTTCAAAGCCTGCCCTCTACGGCTGAACAAAGCAGGATGAGAAGCAGTGTCCAAATAATTATGTTTCGTTAGAACTGGTGTGAACTGCGCTGCAGTGTGTTTGAAATTCACGTGTTTCCACGTAACTATTAAATCTTCAATGTGCTGATCCACGAAAAGGACACACATCACACGAGGCCTGTTGAATGCTTCTGAGACGTCACTCACATTAGAAAGCCATTTCAGAGTATTCCAACACAGCTAAAAACGTATTTTTCAAAGCGCCGTATCCTCGCCCATAATATACGCGTCGGATACCTATAGGCTGTTCACGGTAAAGTGAGCACTTTTGAGGCCATGTTTACTTTTTTTCCTATCAGGCATTTTTTATCATTCAGTCAACTTTCTACGTAAATATTGCCATATAATTAATAAACAAAGTGTATATATTTCACCAGATACGAAAGTTAACGTCTAAGGCTATAATAAAATATATTTAACTATTATTCCAAATGAGAGGGGTTCAAAAAGTGCTCACTTTACCGTGGATAGCCTTTACACATAAAACTCAAGGGCCCTGCATAGAACCTTAGAACAGACTTCCACCAATACAATAGCACGGTGACCGCTTAAAGTGCCATAACTGCGAGCAGCACGACGAGAACGCTGCATGCCAGCTCAGCAGAGCCTTGCGCTTGCTGGCGATGGCGCACTCGGCGTGCGTGGCAGTGTAGACCCTATCGCTCCCGCGCTTCTCGACTTCAAACGAGGGAAATAGTTTCAGGTAGGCAGGCCCCTTCAATTACAGAAATATGAACAGGGCCGGCGCAAGGTAAATTTTCCACCGGGCGAGCTGGTGCGGATTGCTTTTTGACACTTCCTTCAACTACTTACTCTTTACACATCTCGCCCCTTCCCGCAGGAACTTAACTATGGGGAGTTCACCCAATGTACATGCGCTTCTTTTTAACTTAACACAATATGCTATAACATATTCGCTTTGCTAAATAGTTTGAATATTTGCTGTTAAGCGTGAGTGAAATTGGTTGTATTGGATTTATAGTTTTCCACTTGTTTCATTTCTTAGATTTTTAGGAGGCGCAATACCGCGACGGAATCTGCCCGGCAAATGTGGTAGTTGGCTGTTGGAAAAATCCCAAAACGGCAAGTTATTCTTATAATTTCAAATATTTGTGTTTTAAAATTCACGATAAAGTGAATGATTATTTTGCTTTCGACAATATTTGAATTCATACGAGAGACAAAAAATTTAAAAAAAAAACCAGAACGTTATTTTGACACCAAGTTAGATTACTATTTACTACAGATGAGAAATACGCCGAAATTTTGTTTTGTAATGCTGTATTTACATCCTTTGCGCGCCCCGACGAGCCCGACACCACGGAAAGTATAAATAGAATTTACTTTTGTTGGGGGTTTCAGACTGCGATTTTGTCGGGCTCGTCGGGGTATTGTGACTCCAGCATTACACGTTATGCCTGAAGGCCAAGTTTACAAGAACAACCAACATATTTTTGCGGTAAAAAAACTTGGCGGAATAAACATTTTAAACAATTAGGAACGCAGCTAATTTCTGCTTTACGGTGATTAGCCTATATGTGTACGGTATCAACCGCTCATACGGGTCGGGCTCTCAACTTCGCCTCAGTAACTCTTACGTAACAACGAACCGCCCGCCAAGTAGTTTGCGTTTTTAATCACTTGGAAAATACCTGGAAAATGAGGGGGAGGGGGTGATTAATCAGGAAAACTGTTCAGTCCACATAACAATGACTTCATTTAAATGTCTTTCTGACGGTAGCAAGGCTGTAGGTGAGCTTTAGGTAATCAAATAATGTCCCTTGGGCTCTTGAAGCCTACCAAATATAAAAGGACATATCAATAACCACCATCTTAGATTCATCCATTTTTCGCTCCAAGTTCCATTTTAAAAGGTTTAACAAAATATTTCACACGACGTAACATAGATGATAGTTTATTACGCTTTCATCACATTGAGGTTTAACAAAATATTTCACACGACGTAACATAGATGATAGTTTATTACGCTTTCATCACATTGTTACAGTTTCGCTACCAACACAGAGAAGGGAGGAGGTCGAAACATACCATAAGAACTAAGCCAAAAGCAACTCTCAAAAAAGGTCTAATTTTTTTTTACTCATGCTACAAAATAAATTTCAGTTACATAGTCTCACTAATTACAGAAATTTAAGGCAACATTTAACGGTGAAATGCAGCTTATTTGTAGTTATAGTGAAATGTAATGCAAAATACCGAACTTTAGCTCGCCCTACCCCCTTCTCCGCGGGCGCCAATGTAAGATTTTAATTTGCGATTCCCCTACTCACGTGAGAGAAATTTCTCGTGACTCACATGGGAATCAATATTCACTCTTTCATACTGCTGGAACAGTTCGGTAAATAAGTTCAACTTTATCCAACCACAAGTTTGGTTAATGGCGTTTCTAAAAACTCACAAAAAACAATTTTTATGAAAAACTATTGCAAGAAGACTACTTCTGCAAACGCAATTACATTTGCGACACTGGAAAAGTAACATTATATCGCTAGATATTACATTTTCTCACTGCAGCAGAAGTATTCCTTACTGCAGTCACAAAAACCGTTTTCATTAAAGTAACTACAATTAACACACACTTGGCTTTTGGGCTCGAGACCAAACGCCAAGAGTGTACATTGACAAAGGCCGCGAAAGTCTACGATCAATTACATACGCTGTTTACGGTTAATTGAGCGCTTTTGAAATCAACTTTGGAAAAATATCACTTTTCCTACCTGCATATATTGCTGACGGGCACGCGCCCAGTAAGTTGGTAATGACGAAGGGAAATTAGCTCCATGTATTAAACGTTGAATTCCAAGTGTTAGGTAAACATCTGTGAAAACTAAAATGACTTCCTCTGCTTTCTGGTTTTTTAATGCGTACTGTAGTAAGTGGAAAATTTGTAAAAATATTTACTTTTCTAATAATTTTACTTGTCCAACGCATGAATAAAGTGATCAGACCCAATGCAATATTAATTTTACATACGGTGGAATAACACACACTATACATGCAAGTAGATCTTAATCACGATTTTTAAAGGCGCTCAGTTTACCGTGAACATCCTATAACTACAATTAAATTTACAAACCAACTTGTAACGTGGATAAATGTTAGTCTTGCAGTTTTACACTTAAGTTTCGAAAATGATAGAAAAGTTTCCTTTGCATAAATAATATACTAAAATACAGATTTAAAAATTATATAAATTCATACATGAATAAATTTTTCACAGGGATATCGACACAAAAGCAAACATTAAAACCAAAAGAGCACAACTCCGCCAATTTAGCGTTTTAAGAAGCGTCGAGCAAGTTTTTGGGAGTCTCCATTTCGCGTTTCCTTTATCCTGAGCAAAGCAAAACAAGTTCACACAACTTTGTGTTTCCGCAACAAACATAAACCTGTTTTCACTGAAAACTGGCTTAGAAGAGACGCGGCGTTGGAAAGTCACCAAAGAATCACCCAAATCGATTTCGAACGGCCCTGGCAATACACACTAATTTTCGCACGCACCCAGATGGGACAATTGCAAACCTTATGCACACACCATTTAAGACGTATTACAGTTGTGCACAGAATTAATCTAACAAAAAATTTAGCATCATGGTCAACTGAACCAAATTAAAAAAAAAATTCTATAAAATTCAAAGGTTTTATGATTTTGCCTTATGGGTGTCGGACCCCAAAAAGTTAATAATTTTATATTTGTACCAAACATTGTTCAACTCGTACGCATTGTATGTAATAACAATTTCCTCTAACAAAAAATTTTTTGAGTTCTTATTTTTTTTAAATAATTTGATGTCAAATACAAATTTTTTCTGTTTTGTTGCAGCCATAAAAATACTAAACAAGTTTACAGATGAAAAAATTTACAAAGTAAACGAATCCCATGGACTACCGCTAGACGCATATGTTATCACAAAATAACAAGCCCTATATATGAAAATATATACATATATAAATATATATATAAAACATTGTTTGCATATTTTTAACATTTTTAAAAATGTATAAACTGTTATTTGGTGATATATATATAATATATATATATATGTATGTCAAGTAGTAGCCCACGGCATTAGGCTGGACTCAACCATCTGTTGCACCCGTCAGTCAGTTGAAAGCGACTCACAACAATCCGTCGTCCGTCAATCCTTCTGTACGGCAAAATTTCAGTGTGACAACATAACATGGCGATCTTTCTTTTGTTGGAGGTATGTTTTGGTTGGAAATACAATTTTCAAAAGAGAAACATTTAGAGGAAATAATTTTTTTACGTGATAAGAATTTATACTGAATTATTGTTTACATTTTGAATTCCTGAATTTAACACCAAAGATAATATATACACAGATCCACCGCCTTGCATTTTATTCCAAAGTGCGTATTCGCAACTACGGAATGTGTCGTAAGGCGGTGGCCCATCCGCCGGTCCGTCGAAAGTTAAAGTTTGAGAAATATTTGAGGGGTAGAAAAAAAAATTACCCTGCGATTGGCTGAAGTTCACGTGACCACCTGACGGACGGGCGACTTACGGATGCGACGGATGGTTGTGAGTCCACTTTCAGTTTATGTTAACATGTTTGTTATCTGTACAACTTAGTTAATATTTGTTATTAAGGCTGCAACAAAACAGAAGCATTTTGTATTTGACATAAAATTATTTGTAAAGTGTAAATTGTTTTTTATTCACATACAATGCGTACGAGTTGAACAATGGTACTGTTTGAAGCAATTAAAATGTATTGCTCCGCTACGTAGAACGGCATAAATATTAGGATACTGTACGGAGAAGAACGGAAATTGAGGGCATAAAAATCTCCGTTAGCAGTAACGGTGGCACACCATGTATTATCTAACCATTATTTACTATGGTTAGATGGAACATAAATCATGCTATATCCTGTAGAGGAAAGGGGTATGACCGAGACTAATCGAAGAATGGTATAGGCTACATGACTTACTAAAAACGAGTGTAGTTATGAAGAACAGGGACTGATCTGAAGGATAAGTGTTAGCTGTACGACGATTGTGAACTTGGCTTTCTTTACGGCCTATCGAGTTGACATTGGGTGGGCTCGTCATATACGTTTTGTGGTTAAGAATAGCAAAAACTTTAAATAGTCGCAGAAGTTAACACGAGTTGCTTACATGATCTGCTGTGTTTCTTTACGTCCTATAACGGCAAACTGAAGTGAACAACAGCGAAGCGAAAAACGTAAATTAGTGCAACCATTCAGATACGTTTTTTCCAGTGGTACAGTAGCAAATTTTTGGGGCGTGCGCACCGTGGCAAATGTGGTGTTCGTCAATCTNCAACAATCCGTCGTCCGTCAATCCTTCTGTACGGCAAAATTTCAGTGTGACAACATAACATCGCGATCTTTCTTTTGTTGGAGGTATATTTTGGTTGGAAATACAATTTTCAAGAGAGAAACATTTAGAGGAAATAATTTTTTTACGTGATAAGAATTTATACTGAATTATTGTTTACATTTTGAATTCCTGAATTTAACACCAAAGATAATATATACACAGATCCACCGCCTTGCATTTTATTCCAAAGTGCGTATTTGCATCTACGGAATGTATCATAAGACGGTGGCCCATCCGCTGGTCCGTCGAAAGTTAAAGTTTGAGAAATATTTGAGGGATAGAAAAAAAAAAAGTTACCCTGCGATTGGTTGAAGATCACGTGACCGCCTGACGGACGGGCGACTTACGGATGCGACGGATGGTTGTGAGTCCACCTTAAGTTTATGTTAACATGTTTGTTATCTGTACAACTTAGTTAATATTTGTTATTAAGGCTGCAACAAAAAAAATAAATTTGTATTTGACATAAAATTATTTGTAAAGTGTAAATTGTTTTTTATTCACATACAATGCGTACGAGTTGAACAATGGTACTGTTTGAAGCAATTAAAACGTATTGCTCCGCTACGTAGAACGGCATAAACATTAGGATATTGTACGGAGAAAAACGGAAATTGAGGGCATAAAAATCTCCGTTAGCAGTAACGGTGGCACACCATGTATTATCTAACCATTATTTACTATGGTTAGATGGAACATAAATCATGCTATATCCTGTAGAGGAAAGGGGTATGACCGAGACTAATCCAAGAATGGTATAGGCTACATGACTTACTAAAAACGAGTGTAGATATGAAGACCAGAGACTGATCTGAAGGATAAGTATTAGCTGTACGACGATTGTGAACTTGGCTTTCTTTAAGGCCTATCGAGTTGACATTGGGTGGACTCGTCATATGCGTTTTGTGGTTAAGAGTAGCAAAAACTTTAAATAGTCGCAGAAGTTAACACGAGTTGCTTACATGACCTGCTGTGTTTCTTTGCGTCCTATAACGGCAAACTGAAGTGAACAACAGCGAAGCGAAAAACGTAAATTAGTGCAACCATTCTGATACGTTTTTTCCAGTGGTACAGTAGCAAATTTTTGGGGCGTGCGCACCGTGGCAAATGTGGTGTTCGTCAATCTNGATACGTTTTTTCCAGTGGTACAGTAGCAAATTTTTGGGGCGTGCGCACCGTGGCAAATGTGGTGTTCGTCAATCTGTCTGAAATTTACCATGTGAATATTTTTTGTATATCTAAATGGCGTGTCGAAGATCGAATCTGTCGGAAGTTAGAAAACGTAATATTTGAGTGTAGTATGAGAACATGTTCAAATTTTGAGTTACGACCTTGGCCTCTCTTTTCGAATATTTAGTCATTAATAGTGTTACCTGCAACTGAATTGGTCGTGGACAGCGATTATTTTCCGTCACAACAGTCCATTAGGACATGTACCGGCAGAAATGAATAGAACATGATACAGCGTAATGTTGAACAGACTTTTTTTCAAGCATATGGCAAGAAAGTTATTTATGGGTTAGCTTTGCTTGTAACTTGACAAATTGTTTTTTACTTTCATTGCATCAACGCAACGACTATTTGGGTCGAATGTGCTATTTTCTCTGCATAAAGACGAGGATGTTAGTGTCGCTTTCTGTCGCGAGGCGACTACGCCAACGATTTTGTTGCCGATATTAGGTGATTGTGGTAGGTTTTGTTTCATTTACTCGTGGTTTGCAATAGTTGGGAATTTTTACTGACTTTCAACTTCAACTAGCTCCAGAAATGTGAATTCGTGCAAATATACGCTACTCTGCTTCCCGAAATGTGAGCGATTGTGAGCGCGCAAGGCCGCGCCGATCTACTTGCTTCATACGTTTTTACCAGTTACGTAAGTATCAGGTAATCGCTGCGACCCTCCACGCTCGCTATCACTCGCGCTGCGGGAAGCACAGTGACGAGACTCACGCTGCAGGAAGCAAAGTGACCCGGACTCGCGCTGCAGGAAGCAAAGTGATCCGGACTCGCGCTGCAGGAAGCAAAGTGATCCGGACTCGCGCTGCAGGAAGCAAAGTGATCCGGACTCGCGCTGCAGGAAGCAAAGTGATCCGGACTCGCGCTGCAGGAAGCAAAGTGATCCGGACTCGCGCTGCAGGAAGCAAAGTGATCCGGACTCGCGCTGCAGGAAGCAAAGTGATCCGGACTCGCGCTGCAGGAAGCAAAGTGATCCGGACTCGCGCTGCAGGAAGCAAAGTGATCCGGACTCGCGCTGCAGGAAGCAAAGTGATCCGGACTCGCGCTGCAGGAAGCAAAGTGATCCGGACTCGCGCTGCAGGAAGCAAAGTGATCCGGACTCGCGCTGCAGGAAGCAAAGTGATCCGGACTCGCGCTGCAGGAAGCAAAGTGATCCGGACTCGCGCTGCAGGAAGCAAAGTGATCCGGACTCGCGCTGCAGGAAGCAAAGTGATCCGGACTCGCGCTGCAGGAAGCAAAGTGATCCGGACTCGCGCTGCAGGAAGCAAAGTGATCCGGACTCGCGCTGCAGGAAGCAAAGTGATCCGGACTCGCGCTGCAGGAAGCAAAGTGATCCGGACTCGCGCTGCAGGAAGCAAAGTGATCCGGACTCGCGCTGCAGGAAGCAAAGTGATCCGGACTCGCGCTGCAGGAAGCAAAGTGATCCGGACTCGCGCTGCAGGAAGCAAAGTGATCCGGACTCGCGCTGCAGGAAGCAAAGTGATCCGGACTCGCGCTGCAGGAAGCAAAGTGATCCGGACTCGCGCTGCAGGAAGCAAAGTGATCCGGACTCGCGCTGCAGGAAGCAAAGTGATCCGGACTCGCGCTGCAGGAAGCAAAGTGATCCGGACTCGCGCTGCAGGAAGCAAAGTGATCCGGACTCGCGCTGCAGGAAGAACAGTGATCCGGACTCGCGCTGCAGGAAGAACAGTGATCCGGACTCACGCTGCAGGAATAACAGTGATCCGGACTCACGCTGCAGGAATAACAGTGATCCGGACTCGTGCTGCAGGAAGCAAAGTGATGCAGACTCGCGCTGCAGGAAGCACAGTGATGCAGACTCGTGCTGCAGGAAGCACAGTGACGCAGACTCGTGCTGCAGGAAGCACAGTGACGCAGACTCGTGCTGCAGGAAGCACAGTGACGCAGACTTGCACAAATTCTTTTTTCTGGTGTCAGATTAGACATTGTTTTGCATGTTCAACGACTTGAAACGCAGGAGCATTTGCGCGCAGTCTGAAGTCTCCCATAGCAGCGACCGTCTTTAACAGATGTCTGACAAAGGTGCACTGCATATTCCCATACTATCTATGTTTCTATATATACGTTTTCAAACTTACGGATGTACGTGAATACGCCTATTTTTAGACACGGAAAAAACATTAAAGACGAAATGAGAAAACACTATTATACGGTCGTGAGAAGATTCTTCAATACTGTGCGTAAACAAACAACAGAATACATAATTTTACACATTTTTTTTTCTAATCTTTGCACACTGTCAGAATAAGCAAACTCTACTTAAGTTGCGAAGCATATCATATAATTTCGAACTCGAGAACTTCAACGAGCAAAACGAAAACCCTAAGTGTTCGACGAATAAATAGCAGCCAGCAGTTGCAACGATCCACGACATATTAAGGCCAATACAGTTGAGGGGGAACGTTCTGCTGGGATTCAAAACGATAAAAATCATCAGAAAGGCTCACGCGCATGTATTAACTCTGGATAAAGAATGGGACCGCAAGGATGGTGGTGTGGCCGATAAACCTTGCCCTTTTGTGCGAAAATTTTACCGAAAAAGTATGTAACATACTGATGAATAGTCTATTAACGGTTATTTCCAACATTTCTTAAGCCCGGCTAAAGTTCTACTTCCAGGATATTCATCCACCTATTGTAAAAAAAAAAGCTTATAAAACTACACCAGAGGGCCAGCGCACCGCATTGGTGCACACTCGGTGTAATAATATTTTGCAAAAGAACACTATTTCTTACTAGACAACTGACAACACATTTTCCCTCTGTCATTATTTGTATAATTTATAAATGAAATATTGTAACGCATAGATAAAACCTAAGTAAAAGTTCAATTTAACGAAAATAAGGTATTTATGTAACATGAGTATACAACGCTTGTGATATATGACATTTAGGAAGGAACCAAACACGTCATACATGGGATATTAGTACTCACAGCTGCCTGGAGCCGGAGTCGGAGTTGGAGCGGCGCACGCCCCGGGTCACGTGCCTCAGCAGCTTGTGCAGCCGACCGGGCACGGCGGGGAGGTCCAGCGAGCCAGAGCGCGAGCGAAACTCCCCATCCCGTCCCTTCTCCGGCTTCTGAGCCAGCACCGCGCTCTCGAAGTAGCCCGTCCTCGCATGCGGGTCGATGTAGCTGTAGGGCCGCGACGGAGCGACCGGCGACGACGCCCCGTCATCCTCCCGGAACTTGCTCGACGGCAGGTCGTACTCGCGCCGCGGCGGCGGTGGCGGTGGCGGCGAGGGGCACCTAGCGCTCTCCGCGGAGGGAGCGACGTCGCGGTCCTTATCGCCGGCCGGAAGGAGAGCTTCCTTGTTCGCTAGGGCTATCTCGCGGTGCTTCCTCTCTTCCAGCACGGCCCCGTCGCTGTTAACGCGNCCAGCCTGCTCGTGCAACACCAGTCTCTGCGAGGCGGCGAGCCGCAGGAAGTCCGACACCGCGTCCCAGTGCTCCATCGTCACGCTGCCCGACAGGAGGATCGCGTCCAGCTTCAAGGGCACCCACTGGCCGTCGCGCCAGCACCACACGACCGCGCAGGACATCGTCGCGCACTTGACTGACGACGCGGCCGCGCCTCGCCCCCTCCCCGATCAAACAAAGGTCGCCGCCAGAGCGGGCGACACCTCCCAGAGGTCGGCACATGTTCTCCTTGCCGAGTCAAACAATACCGAGAAAAACGCACACGCACAAAACAGACCGAGAAAGTAAAATCCCGCAGCCTGGGGTGATAGGGAAAAACCCACAGACCTTGCACGCCTAGAAGTACGAGGGAGTACCCTCTTCACAGATCTTTTCTGTACTTAAGATCGACAACGGCGAAAATAAGCACCTATGCCACTTTCATCTAAAACGAAAGTACATTATATTTAATAACAATAATCTCTAATACATTGAAGAAACTAATTGTTACCGTAGGGCGCAGATTCAAACCCAAGTCTTCTCGCACCAACAATTCTACAGTCCAAAATAAATACGTCTATAGTCTTAAAGAAATTGAAGAATATCTAGTGCAAAGCTGAATAGAGAGTATATTAAAAATGATTGTTATATAGTTTTTATTACGTATATTAACAAAAAAGAGATATGTTTTAACTTTGTGTCTACATGTGTTTATTTATAAATTAGTATTGTTAAAATATTTTAATACTAAATTGAATGTGTATGTGCTTATCATGTGTTTTAAAAGATTGCCACGTCATTTATTTGTACTTTTTTTTTGGTGTATCCTGACATGTCCCATATCGAGGAACTAGTGTCCAACATGGATCTAATGGATGAATGAAAAAAATTAATAACACCAACACAGCGTCCTCGGCTACTTAAGTCAGCATCTAAAATTGAAATAACTGTACGCACAATTACGAAAACCGGAAAATACAATGTTGCTTTACATACACACAAAATCCCCATTTTTTTTTTTTATGAAATGTAATACACACTGCATACTGGCCATCGTGATTCACAGCGCAGAAAATATGTTACAGTTTCTTGTTTACACTCCTGAACTGCACCAGTTTATTTTCATCTACGCGTGTACTGTTTATGCAAGATATTCTTTGACACGAGATATCCTTTATCTTACTACAAACGAACCGGCCCGGCTTCGCCCGGGTACAATTGAGTTTTACAGTGATACACTAATAGATACATTGGGAAAAGACAATTCATTTGTGTAAAAACAGAATTGAAATATTATACTATGTTGATGTAGGTTTTTAACTGATTACGGCAACCCAAAAGGAAGGAAATATTTTTTACCCGATAGCTAACAAGTAGAGTATTATTTTGGAGTGTATCTGTGCAACTATCGCGTAGTGACCACATTTCCGCTTTCCAGCATCGGTGTATGAAAATCAAAACGTGAGTTCCAACAAGTTGTAGCTTTAGAAATAAGTGTACCTAGGTACTACTTTTTGAGCTTGGCTGAGGGATCTTAATCGATCGCCAAAGTTAAGCAACGTTCCCAGCGGCACACATTTGGATGGATGACCGTTTAGTGGCATAACATCTGAGCGCTTCCGGACTTCGGAGGGCACGTTAAATATTCGATACCGGTTTTTTTTCGATTGATTGCAGTCGTTAAGCCATTTCAGAGGTCCTTGGGCGGCCTGATAAAACTCTGACACCAAAGAAAAAAATAATTCGGTCACGTTCCCAGCCGTTGCAGAATTACGTTTTGTTGTTATTCCACAGGAACCGTACAATTTTCCGGGATAAAAAGTATCCTATGTCCTATCCCAGGACTAAAGTACCTTCATAATAAATTTTAACCAAAATACGTCCAGCCGTTATGGAGCTGCGTGGTAACAAACATGCACACACACATACTTTCGCATTTATATTATTAGTAGGATATCCGCCAGAAAAATAATCTGAGCAGACACATTTTCACTAGTTTCAAGTACATGGCTGGTACGAATGATTGGGTAGCAAATCATTTCAAATATACAAAAGCACTAATATGGTATTTTATAGTACAGGGCGAGTATAAAAGAATACCCCAACTTTGAAGGTCTATAATATCAAAACCAAACCACGTACAACCTTGTTTGACCAATCAAATGAACCGTGAAACTGTGAAGTTTGTTTACCATATCTTCATAAATTTTCAATGTGACCACCACAAGCGGCCCGAACGACATCTATGTGATAATCAAACTCGTTCCACACTTGTCAGCATGCCCGGGGTTACGGTTTGGATGGCGTCCGCAATTCTCGTTTTGAGGTTGTCAATGTTAGCCGGCAGTGGTGGACGAAACACTTGATCCTTTATGTACTCCCATAGAAAAAAAAACGCACGGGGTAAGATCCGGGCTTCTTGGGGGCCAGTGATGAAGAGCCTGGTCACCAGCTGCTCCTCGGCCAATCTAGCGTTGCGGCAACGTCTCGCTCAGGTACCCGCGAACAGCTAGGTATAATCCATTCACGGTATCTTCGATACTTTTGAAAAGAACCTTTGAAAAATCACCCTAGGAGTTACATGTTCAATTGGTTATAAAAAAAATGGTATATGGAAAAAGGTTTTGTCTTGCTTTTAGCACTGAAGCACTATATAAATTGGTTGTTTTAAGTTTTAAGTATATTTTTTCAATAAATTTTAATAATTTGTTAAAAGTCCGTAAGAATTAACAACGGATTTTGAAGGGACATGTTGGTTATAGCTGAAAAGAAATAGTTCGTAGGTTAAATATTAATATGTATAAATTTAATGCCGTAATTGTAAAGTTAATATTGCTAAACTATATATTTACATTTTTACGTAGCACTCATGGGTAAAGATTTTACCGTTATTAATTGAAATTAAATAAATTTCAGTTGTTGTCCAGCGGACGCGTACACTCCATCTTGTTCGTTTGGGCACGTTTTTTTCAGAAGTATAACCACGCCATATTGGAGACGCTGAATTGTGGTTATAAAACTAACGTAACACATTCTTTCTACTTACAAGATAATTCTAGGTTAAGATGTAATTTTAGTATTAGCGTTGTTATTTCTGCAGTTTATCAAATAAACGTGCAAAATATAGAAAGGCATTTGAATATTTCCGTTACGTTATTCCCTTCGCAAAGAATGCAAAGGAATCGAATTTTGGTCGCCGCCAACTGATAATCGATTATTTTCGAAAGCTTTTTGTGGAGACCAAGAGATGGCAGCACATTAGCGTTGGTTCTTCAGTGCCAAATGTTAGCCGTGACTCGTCTTTCCGCCGCATAGTGTTGTTTTTATGTTGCAGTGAAGAATCGCGACAGTTCTTGATGGAACAGAGATGTACCTACACCGCAGGTTTCAAAATGAAAGTGATTTTGTTCGCTGAAGAGTTTGGAAATCGAGCCGCGGGCCGTGAATTCGTAGTAAATGAAACGTTAGTGCGGGGCTGGAGGAATTTTTCTCACTTATAAGTCGCACCCCAAGTTTTCAATAAATTTTTTTTTAAATAAAATGTGCCACTTATATGCGATAAAATACGGTACCATTTATCACAGTGAAATCTTTAACCTGAGTGCTACTTCCAAAAGTTTATTATGTAAAATTTAACTTTTTCCTTACAGCAAATATGTAAATAAATCTTAATACAATAAGTAAACTTTAATTAAATTATATAATTAACAGTTCCGATATATACTTCAATCTACCTTTTTGTATGTATTACAACATTTCGCTAAATTGATTAGCATTTTTTAGACATTTAGAGAATTTTATTAAAGTATATGACAGTTGAGATTACATGGCATTGTTTCTCTTCAAAAATAAATTTTGGTAGTTCCCACATGGACACTGTTAATAAAATATTTGACAGTTCCCACAAGGCACTGTTTGTTTACAAAATATTTGACAGTTCCCACATGGCACCTGTTTACAAAAGTTTGACAGGTGTCACATGGCAATGTTTTATTTACATACTGCGGAAGGATACATAATCGGCTCACTGAAAGTAGATATTTCGCAGGGTTTCAGAAAATCTTGAAGTTACCGTGAATACATTATACCAATTGGGTGGCGCANCTGAAAGTAGATATTTCGCAGGGTTTCAGAAAATCTTGAAGTTACCGTGAATACATTATACCAATTGGGTGGCGCACCATCCTGGGGAAAATGAAATCCCCCGCCACTTCTTCTAACTGAGGAAACAACCACTCTGTAAGCATGCCCAAATTACGGATTCCAGTAACAGTGGGATCATGAAAAAAGAAAGGGCTGACAACAATGTCTTTGGATACAGCGCAAAACACGTTCACTTTAGGGGAAGCGCGCTCGTGTTCGGTGGTTTCATGTAGAGACTCCTGACCCATCTCCGCTCGTTGTGCCGGCTCACCTTGCCATTTGTATGGAACGTCGCTTCATCGCTAAAAACCAGCTTAGACATGAAGGCATCGTCTACCTCGTTCTGGGCAAGAACGAACGTGCAGAAATCACGTCTCAGTTCTTTATCCCTTTCGGTAAGAGCCTGTACAACTGTAACCTGTATGGTTTGTACAGCAATCGCTTTCGCAACACTGTCCATACCGTCGGTTGAGGGATTTGCATTTCCCGGCTAGCTTGTCGAGTTGATTTTCTCGGACAGCGAACGAACGCTTGTTGAATCCGTTGCACGTTCTCTCCGAAATTTTTGCCTTTGCAAAGCACCCTGTGTCAAGGAACTGACGAAACCAACGTACGATACTCCACCTATCGGGAGGACGACGTCCGTATTTGCGACGGAATTCACGTTGAAAAGTCGTAACCGATTCACATTTAGCAAACTGAATAACACATAACGCCTTCTGTTGTTCCGTCGCCATCGTGATGCGGACTAACACACTACACACGCTCATAGTGCGACGACAGNTTGATTTTCTCGGACAGCGAACGAACGCTTGTTGAATCCGTTGCACGTTCTCTCCGAAATTTTTGCCTTTGCAAAGGCACCCTGTGTCAAGGAACTGACGAAACCAACGTACGATACTCCACCTATCGGGAGGACGACGTCCGTATTAGCGACGGAATTCACGTTGAAAAGTCGTAACCGATTCACATTTAGCAAACTGAATAACACATGAACGCCTTCTGTTGTTCCGTCGCCATCGTGATGCGGACTAACACACTACACACGCTCATAGTGAGACGCTATCAGTGTCATCTCTCGGCACATAAAGGAAACATCAGACCGTCCCCTTCACATTGACGTGTCGAATGCGAGCTCGCTTCCCCCTCAACACCTCAAACCAAGCGTTACGAACGCCATCCAAACCGTAACACCGCACACGCTGACAAGAGCGTGGAACGAGTTTGATTATGTAGATGTCGTTCGGGCCGCTCAAATTGAACATTTATACATGTATGGTAAACAAACTTCACGGTTCCACGGTTCACTTGATTGGTCAATCAAGGTTGTAGGTTGTTTGGTTTTGATATTATAGACCTTCAAAGATGGGGTATTCTTTAATACTTATCTGTACAATATGCATTTAGCATGCTACGCTTGGTTTGATTAGGGGAGCATACAGCTCCCAAACGTATGATACTCAATTATCAACTCTTTCAGATGTGGAGCACGCACACAAAAACACAATGCTAAACGAAACACGGGATCAGACTCCAGTTGCAAAGGTTTTGATAAATTTGGAAGGTGTTCATTCAAATGCTTGATAGATCGGTGGAAAGGTCTCCTTTCTGCAGAACCCACGATGTATTTCCCCCTTCCCCTTCTAACATTATCGCCCGCCCTACCTGTTTACTTTTCTGCAATATATCTGAAACCGAGAAACCCTAACAGAAGGGAAGATATTTTAATGACTGCTGAAAATCACCTGAACCTGGGCACCTATCTCTCAAAGATAAACTAAAGCGTTTGTCAAAGCTTTTCTAAAGCAGACCGGGGGGGGGGGAGGAAGATTTGCTGCCATTAGCATACTTCTTACAACGAAAAGTCCTGTACAGGCTATTCACAGTCAAATGAACACTGTTTAAGGCCGCGCTAAAATCTTTCCTTAAAGCCAATTTCGATATTTCCGCCACTTTTTAATATAAAAATTACCATGCGAGTAATAAGCACAGTGTATATACATGTCACCACTCTCAAAATTTAATGTCTGAGGCTGCAATAAAATATACTTATGGTTAATGCCTGTTGGGAAGGTCTTAAGAAGTGCTCACCATGAATAGTGATGGTACAGTTCTTGTAAACATGAATGATAAAAATGTAAAATGTCTGATAAATCTGCACGGTCCCGTGGATTCCTATGGAATCCACTTCAAACTTGAAAAATTAACTTACTATTTTAACAATTTCATATATAAAACATGCACTCTATTTTTACCAGTCCGTATATATAAATAGTATTTTAGACGAAAATTATTCTCCGATTGGAATAAAAATCAACTTTACATAGCCCTTAATCCGAGCAACAAAATAAGAGTGCAATTTTTGGCACTTGGGGTATACTACACTCGCCTTCCCCAGATTCCCATGCACTGGCAAGACGACGAAAGTTTAAAAACACCTATTGCCATGGAGTCGCTGAAGTGAGAATGGGCACAACACAAAACTTAAGGTCGCAGCCACGATATTACTGAACTTACACTACCTATAGACACTCAGAATTGTCTCTTTGTAGTGCAAAGAAAGAGGGAATCCACATGCATACGGAAATTTGACTAGTTAGACATACTTATGCAGCATTCGCCATTTTTTTTTGCCTTTACTCTCGTAAGGTTTCAACATGTATATACTTTATTGTAAGCATACGAGTTTCGGAACTTTACATTTCTTAGTCATGGTTCCCTTTCCGGCCGCAAGACCGTGAGACGACAAATAGCAATGAAGTGTAACTTCACATTTGAAAGTCCATGTAGGCCCTATACTATTTATGTCAAGCCCAAATTGTCTTACAGATAACTATAAAGGGTTTGCTGAAACCCATACATCGACAATAAATCATAGATACCGCTACGTCCTCGTAAGAAACATATTGTAACTTGGACACAAATTATGATTTTAAAAAAAAGTCGGTGGGATTTTGAGAGGATATCCGTAGCACAAAATTACAAAGTCGGGAAAGAATGGAAGATATATGAGGCGAGAATGTCCATGCATTTCAGAAGTTGAAAGCATCTGAGCTTTTTACTGTAACGAGAGCAGGTTAGTGGTGGGATTGAACCCCTCCCCTCCCTGCCACCAAACACACGCCAAGGATGTGGCCTCTGCATAACTGCAGTTGCATTACGTTCAGGGATGGGCCCTACGAGTTTATTACCCCCGAAACGAGAAATCAATACGGCCCGGGCTCACGTCAATTAGCAACGCGACGACGCTGTGGAACCCGCGACTTGCCTCCTGAACCTTTCGTCCATCTCAGAAATGTCGGATTAATTATTAATTCAGATCACGTCAGACGCCGCAGTTCCTTCAGGGCTCGTTTGCTGGCAGTGGCGGCTTTCTAAACCCCAAAAATAATCGCGAATCAACAAGCACCGTGAACTCAATTGGCTTCTGGGTGTTGTGACTTCATACGGATCAAAATAACCATGTACTATCACTAGGGCGCTACCGCCCATTCGTGGGCCAAACTGCCTTCAGGACAGGCGACAGCCAACTTTACACAACCCTAAATAGATGAAAATGTTTTTTTTTTATTAATTAGAACTAGTTCCCTATACGTATTAATATTTGTGTGTGCTTGTGTGTTGCCAACTAGCTATAACCATTCCTGGCCACAAACTTTATTATTAGGATCGGTTTCAAACATATATAAAATCATGCATACAGTAATGATCAGCTATAAATCTCATTTTTAAAAACATCACGCAACTATGCGATAGATAAAGCAGAGGTGTTAAACTATTTTTTTTTGTTCTTACAAACATCTTTGGATTCGAAAATCACGAGCATGTTAATAATTCACAAACCGAAAAAAAGAAGTTTTGCACCACATCGATTTCTTAGTTACTACGTTGCTCACAGTCCAAGAAAAATTATGGGATGAAAATACCACTGTCTGTACATAATACCACGCCAGAATAGACGCAGATATTGTTGTAATGCACCTCCTGTCCCAGCGAACATCCTTCAAGTGCAACAAATTACAGGCGGTGCAAAACTTTTTTTAATGTGTATAGATTGCTTCGAGCTGTAAGGATATAGTGAGTGAGAGAGTGAAAAGATTTGGACGGCTCTGAACAGCGCGGTTTTGAGAGCCGATGAGGGCGACTGAGTTGAGTATAGAGCAGCTGCGGAATGAAAGGGCGAAGGAAAAGCGAAACCCCCAGACCAGCGGCATCGTCCGGCACGATTCCCACATGCGAAAATCCGGGAGTGACCCGGCCGGGGATTGAACACGGTTCGCCTTAATGGGAGGCGAGCACGCTAACAGCTCAGCCATCCTGTAAGGAACCTGCTGGAAACGTTCAGTAAAAAGTTTTAAATATACGCGCACATGCAAGAAAAACAAAATATTTACTTTTTTGTCAACTATTTTTAACAAATGAGCTACCTATTCACGATCATGCTGAAAGGCTACTCCAGTCGTGGTGGAAGCCACAACGTAAACACTAGGCAGGATACCTGCAGTAGTTAATTCCACAGTTCCAAAATCAAATTTTTCCAAACTTGAGAAATTCTCAACCCGGTCCGAAATCGAACCTCGAATCACTAGTGTACACGTAGGAGTTTTGACCACAAGCCCCATGACCAGACAACTTCATGCGTCCAATCCCATAACCAAATGTTCCCAAGTTAAGGCCCATGTTACTGTATCCGCTGTTGGTAAGTTTCTGTACAGAATGGCTCATTGATAGTAATGCAGGACCAATTCCCCTGATCTAAATCCAGTAGGGCAAATAAAAACCATCGTTTATGCAAAACTTGTTACGGACACTGCAATACTGTGCCAGCGCGTGAAACAAAGTTGCCAGCAGATCCGTGGCACACCTGTGGTGTTTGGACGTGTTAGGCATTCACAGATGCGACGTGTGCAGGCATGCATTCAGATGCAAGGTGCGCATTTCTAGAACAATTGTAAAATTTAATCACCGCTGATATACAGGTAAGGCTGCAATGACATAAACAGGGGTGTACCAAATACGGCTATTAACAATTCCAGCAGGACCTTGAAAGGTATTACTTCAGGAACCATCGAACATAAGGCGTATGTTAATATGGACATTTCATTTTGAGGTGTATTGTCCCCACCGCGATTATCTCCCACATAAATCGACACACCTTGTGTATATAAAACGTCCACCTTTCTGGAAAGATCAGTAAAACGTTTTATGGCAGTGTGCAAAGAAACGTATCAAAACATGTGAGAACCGTGGCGGACGTTGCGTCGGCGAGAATGCTTTCTCGTGGTACTCCCGTCACCCCCAAAAATATAGCCTATGCACGTATATATTTTCCTTGATTATCGGGCTTGTTTCAACGAGCATCGGATTTGTTCCAACGAGTATCGGGCTTGTTTTCTCGAATATTGGGCTTGATTCCTGGAATATCAGGATTTTCCTCTCGAATATAGGACTCTATTACTCGAACATAAGACTTCCTTTATCTTAATAAGGCCTTTTTATTGGAATATAGGACTACTACAAAAATAGAATTACTAAAAAATAAGACCATCTCAAATACAGGACTAAAAAATAAGTCCACAATGCACATTTTTAAAAACGAAATAAGCAATTTTTCGAAAACTTAATTTTACATGTAATTTTGCAGGCTATTTTATTTAGGGATAAAAACCTAAATTTGTTGCCATAATGTCATGTAATATCAGCTAGACATGCCAGACTGCTTTTAAGGAAGCAATGTAAGAAACGTTACAGCCAAGTGTGAGAGCATCTCTGGCTACAACACATTCATCGTAAAAGTTGAAAATATTTTAATAAAGTCTGCATATTCTCTGAGGCAAACACACAACTTTAAAAGGTGAAGACTTGGCAAAGAAACACTTGAATATTTTGCTATATTATTCAGGAAGGCTGATTACTGTTTGGTATACAATTTTTACTATAATGTTACCATTTGTAAATTTTACAAATTTACCATATCTACATCACTAGAGAGTATTCACGTTTAATAGAGCACTTCTGAAATCAATAACAGACCCAGTTAAGATGGTAGGATCACATGAAGTAAATGTGGGACAAAATACAAATATTTAAGAACTTTGTATTGTAGTCAGAAGACTAGAATAAACACTGGAATGGCTATAAATATGGTTTATTATTCTCATTTTATTTCCATGCTTAACAAATTAAGCTAAGTGGAACTATTTTCGAATAATCTATAAAAATGTGTGTCCCGTATTAACCCCACAGTTTGGGGCAAAAGAGGGACAAAGCAGAGGTAAAGGTGGGACACTGTTAATTCAATTACAAACAGTACTATATCAAATGCTGAGGTAATAGTGGGACAGGTCACTTTCATTACACATACCTGAATTTTTTCAGATTTTTATTTAATCACTAAAGTGATATTTTCTTCAAAGAAAGAAAATCAAAACATGTAAGAAGAAACCTGTACATTTTAGATTAAATTAAATATCATATTACATTACATTTATCTGTGACAAATATACTGAACAATTTAGCACAGCAACTGAATGTATGAAATGTATCGGACATTTTCACTCGGTAATTTATTTTCATTAATATCAACAGGTGTTGGAAATTCATAACGTATACTGTTACCAACACACACATATTTAGACTGTAGTAGTTTTTTAATACTATTTCTCCAAGAAAGCAGTGTCACATCATCTTCATCAGACCTGAAAGTAATGTTCTTAGAATCCACAAACATTAGACACATTACTTCAGCGTCATCTTCATCAATGACATTTTGCACCACACACATTTACCTATAGTCAATAATTTTTTGTTTTCTCCTAACACAAAATCAGACTGAAGGAGATCAATAACACTTGACTTTTTTCTTGGTACAGGCTTGGCTGACACATCCAAGTCAGAACCATTTTCAGACTCACTCACTGCAAGGTTATCATCACTCTGCCTTGTCATTAGAGTTTTATTGAGTCTCAGCCTCAAAGAGGCTCCCTTCAAAGTCTAAAAGTGCTGAAATATTTTTCTTGTTCTACCTGTCAATTTTTATTGGGTTTTATCTTTCCACTGTCCTGTGGGAAAATACCAGTGCTCTCAAATGCTTTCTTAATTATTTCTGGTGAAAGAGCAGTATGCCATACTTCACAAAAAAGATCAGTAAATTCTGATTACTCTAATGCTCTTTGGTTTAATCTCTGCCATTCTGTGACTCTCTTATCCCAGCACTGTTTTAATGGCAGAAACCCACATTTGTCAAGTGGCTGAAGGAGATCTGTTGTATGTGATGGCAATTTAATGATGAAGATATTTCCCTTCCATTGCCTTCTTGATTGTTTTGGGGTCCAAATGAGAGACATGTACATAATAGATCAACATTAAAAGGTATTTCAGTAACAGTTTTGCAAAAGTGGAAGAAATATTATTGAAAAATGTCTCCTATGTAGCCTTTTCTTCGATACGGCATACATTGTTCCAGATAAGTCATCTTGTCCTCTCCAGGAAATTCACATTTTTTTCTGCTTTAAAAATGAGTGGTAGCAACAGCTTTCCTGCAGCTGAACAGCATGCCATTACAGTTACATTTTTCTTACCAGATCCTATTATAGTTCTGTTCACTTTCTGTCCATTCTGAGTAACACCTTTTATGTTTCTGGGATCAGTTGAAAATCCTGATTCCTGTAAGTTCCATATGTGGTTTACCTTCAAGGTCCATATTAGCTATTCTATCCTCAATTAAATCAATTAAATCATAAAATTCATACACTAAGAAAGGATCAGACGTGTTTTCCTTGACTTTTCTAGTGCTTCCAATTTCCTTGGGGACAAGTGGTTTCTCTGGCAGAATTTGCGGAACCAGTCATCTGGCCTGTTATTTTTAAATGGTGTTGACAATTCATATTGTTCAACAAAATCCTTCACAACATTTTTCACATCTTCCTTTGAGAGACAAAATCCCTACTTAGCTAATGTACTAAGGTGTCTTGCTAATTTCCTTTTTGTGCTCTACTGAGAGGACTGGCAATCTTCCTCTGTTTTAAAATTGGACTAAGCACTCTCCTTGCGGGCCTCTGGAGAGTAAGTGATTTAGAGCGTACAGTTTGGTGTCTCGTGCGATCTTAAGCTACAATTGGGCGATTTCAGAGCTGCGAGGGACGACTGCAGCGATCTGCGAGAGTGCGTCTGCGAGCTTGTATGCAGTGAAGTGTGGGACTGATCTGCGGGACTGTGGACTGGATGTGTGAGTGGAAAGACATTCGGGACGATGAAAATAGAGAGTTTTACCTAAATGTGTGGAAATAATTGGAGCAGTTTAAAGGACATTAGCAAGAGTAAAGACTATGATAAATGCATTAATTGAAATGGAGATAACAATTAAATATTGCTGCCAATAAGAATAATAAGAGTTAATAGGATGCTCAAACTGGTAAAGAACAGATGTTTGACTGTTTGTAGCATTGAGAATAAATATAATTATTGAATTTAGTTCTTTTATTTTTATTAAGACCTCCATCCCTAATGAACCCAGATACACCCCTCAGGCATTCATGTAACAATACTCTGAAACACGATAGTACGGAGGGCTATGAACATCAGGGAAACTGTGGGGTAAAACAAATAAACATTATGTAAAATGTATGTCAATTAGGTTGCCGTACTACATACATGCAGACACGATCTAACTTAATGTAACTTCACAATAGATGAAGCATAAAGGGTGCATGGACTGACTAGCAATAGCGTGTCGGCACACACCACCATGATTTTTTGTACATAAAACCCCCAAGCTTTGCAGATGTTTCAGTGCTTTGCACTCACTACCTACAAAAAACTGTCTGTGTGTCTTGAATAACTGTTTTGATGATTTATTCCCCTACTGATACTGAGGATTATGGCTCAGTGCTTAATGTTTGGCTGTGCTTAAGAAGTAATTTTGAATGCAAAAAAAAGGTCTATCCTTGAACATATTTTACATAGGATCACAGTCTAAAACAAAGAAAAAACTATAACTGCAACCTATTATGAAGTTAGATTTAGTTTGGTTAGGTTTTCTACATATGAAACAGCTAGACGCCAGCAGTACTTAAGCCCTTCAATTCCCACACTAACATGCAATAATACAGAATACAACTCAATAAAATGAATACAATCACCTTACATTCAACCATGTACAGCCTATCAAACTGATTAACCTACCATCAGTGACATTACTCACCCATGTAAGCAGTGAATACACCTACTTGGGGATGTATTGCTGATAACTCAGGACACGTTGACCTTCTAATGAGTCTAAACTCCACACTCATATTTCCGCACAATAATTAGATTTAACACTTTGCATGGAAATTATTGGAAAGAAACACTCCTACTAGCACCCTCCATTTGTAAATCACAAGCCCAGACCTGGTCAAATTCGCAAGGAACACCATCTGCCTGTTGCAACACTCCACTCACCGCCAACGGCACACACCACCATATAACCCTCAACTGATCGCTATAAAAGATGTGGTAGTGCAGTAAAATTCACAGCAGGGCTGACAGTCAATTCATATTTGTTTCCTTCACTATGTCTCCCTGTGTGTGTGTGTGTG